>JARKHS020014034.1:0-147172 GCA_030143305.2 Amblyomma americanum | reverse complement strand
GACTCATCTTCATATATTAGACGATCCGCCACCTTCCCCTCTTCCCCCAGATCCGTTCCTGTCCCACGTTTCCGATTCCGAAGTTCTGCGCCAGCGAACACGCGCTCTAATTCCTCCGTGTTCGCACCCTCTCCCCCGTAGTCTTACTCGGCAGGAGGAGGTATCCGTGCGCCGGATTCGGGTAGGGGCGGCTCTGACACCATCTGTCCGTCATCGGTGGCGTGCCAAAGATCGGCCACTACCTGACAGGTGCCCCCACTGTAGCGCTGCACCGGACATATGTGATGTGCGGCACTTGTTCTGGACGTGCCCAGCGACGGCTGCTATCAGAAAATGGCTCCTCAGGGAGGTGGGCCTGCGGTGGAACCGCGAAAGTGACTTCGTGAAGTGGAAAATGGACAACCGTTTCATTAACAACCTGTGCGACTACCTCAGCGCAACGATACTTCACTCCTTCTTTTAACTTTCAATCCCGTGCATTCCTTCCCCCCTTTCCTTTTTCAACTTATGCCTCAAGGCACACTTCTCGAATAAAAAAAAAGACTGAGTCGCGTGAAAGCGCTTATCGAGTTTACTTCAAGTATGGCACGGCACTGCCATGCCGTAACACGCTCGCTAGGGCGATGCATCGGGAGATTACGTCAGGCGTACCCGTCCGCGCGAGACATCACACGCCAACCGAGATGCGTGAATGCGCGCATATCGAGTTTATTTCAAGTATGGCACGGTACTGCCATGCCGTAACACGCTCTCTAGGGCTATGCATCGGCAGTTTACGTCAGGCGTAGCAGTCCGCGCAAGACATCTCACGCCAACTGAGATGCGTGAATGCGAATATCGAGTTTATTTCATGCATAGCATGGCACTGCTATGCCGTAACACGCTAACTAGGGCCATGCATTGGCAGATTACGCCAGGCTTACCTGTCCGCGCGAGACATGACACTACAACTGAGATGCCTGAAAGCGCGCATATCGAGTTTATTTAAATGTATAGCACGGCACTTCAATGCCGTAACACGCTTGCTGGGGCCATGCATCGGCAGATTACGCCAGGCGTACCCGTCCGCGCGAGACAACCCACGCCAAGTGATATGCGTGAATACGCGCATACCGAGTTTATTTCATGTATGCCACGGCACTGCAACGCCATAACACGCTCGCTAGGGCCATGCATAGGCACGTTACGACAGGCGTTTCAGTCCTCGCGAGACATCACACGCCAACTGAGGTGCGTGAATGCGCGCACATCGAGTATATTTCAAGAATGGCACGGCACAGACATGCTATAATGCTCTCTGAAGCCATTGATCGGTAGATTACGCGAGGCGTACCCGTCCGGCCGAGATATCACACTACAACTGAGTTGCGTGAAAGCGCATAACGAGTTTACTTTAAGTATTGCACGGCCCTGCCATGCCGTAACACACTCGCTAGGGGGATGCATCGGGAGGTTAGTTCAGGCGTACCCGTCCGCGCGACACATCTTACGCCAACCGAGATGCGTGAATGCGCGCATATCGAGTTTATTTCAAGTATGGCACGGCACTGCAATGCCGTAACATGCTCGCTAGGGCCTTGCATCGGATGATAAGGCCAGGCGTACCCGTCCGCGCGAGACATCACACGCCAACTGAGATGCGTAAAAGCGCGCATATCGAGTTTATTTAAGTATTGAACGGCACTGCCATGCCGTAACACCCTCGCTAGGGCGAAACATCGGCAGATTACGCCAGGCGTACCCGTCCGTGCGAGACATCACACGCCAACTGAGATGCGTGAATGCGCGCATATCGAGTTATTTCAATGGTAGCACGGCACTGCCATGGCGCAAAACGCTCGCTAGGGCCATGCATCGGGAGATATATGGATACTGGGACAGCGCATATATATATATAAAAACTCCACAGTGTTTATACACCTGTCCTGGATCAATGCGATATCCGTAACCCCAAACGCAGCAGCAAAAAATTCAGAACAAATTATGGAAAGCAAGATGTGCAATTCCAGGTAATAGACATGTTAAATAACTCTGCTTTTATTTTAGATTTTTGCCTGCCCACAAAAATGTTCAAACGTGAACGGCGGCCAGTTTTGTTTTCTGTTGAGATTGTTAAGTAATAATGATAAATGTAAATTTGGTTTTCAAATGTTGACTTCGTTGTACGTGTGTTTGCGATATTTGAGCGAATCTTCGATGTAGTAAAAAAACTTACTATAGTGCTTAAGTGCAGCCATGATGTATAGGATGTATGCTTTTATTATCTGTAACGATGCTTCTCTTTTTTGTACCAGCTCTCTGCTTTACTGCTGTTGGTTGCTCCTGTGATGAACCAGTTTCTTAAAATGGCCCTGGGTCCACACTGGGCATGAGGAGATTGATGCACAGACTCCAAAATGATTTTGAAGTGATTTAATTAAAGCATCTGGCTCGATGCCGTTTACGGGACAGAAGCTGGGCTCGTCTTTGCCGGGGCTGAGTCAGCGTGGTGTGGCACGGGCTCGATGAATGGCTGGTTGTCTGCAGCGGCCGGGCTGGGAGTTCCTCGTGGCTGTGCTGCCCTCGTTCTCGGCTGGTCGTTGGATGAGCTGCCAGGCGTGGAGGCGCGTTGGCGAAGGTCGAACGTTAGCGACGGCTAGACCCCGGGCTCAGGTCAATGCGCAGCCCCAGTCTTCTGCCTTGCTCCGTCTCCGGCCCTCTCGTCCACTCGCCCTGGTCGCTCTCCCCCTTCCTCCCGTCGGCTTCCGCTTTTAAAGCCTTTGCCTCTTTCTTCAGCCGTGGCCGCGCCTTTGTCCACTCCCCCGTGGCTCTCGAGGGGTGCATAATGACGGGGACACTCAAGCGTCGTTCGACAGGGCCGTCGACGGTTACCATATATGGTCATGTTTCTCCGCCACAACCAAATATGGTCATGTCTCTCCGCTGCGACCAGACGTCAGGACGGCGCGGCCAACCGTCTCCAGGAAAAGTCACTGACCGGCTCGCCGTGGCACCGGTGCATGTGCACGAATCGTCACACTCCTTTTGTTACGGGGGAGAGACCTTGTCAGGCAACCATGCATTTAGTTCCTGCCACCCGCAGGATGATGTGATTTTCCTGCAAATAAAAACTGACTGACTGACTGATTACGCCAGGCGTACCCGTCCACGCGAGACATCATAGTACAGCTGAGTTGCCTGAATGCGCGCATATCTCGTTTATTTCAAGTGTAGCATGTCTCTGCGATGCCGTAACACGCTCGTTAGGGCCAGGCGTCAGCAGATTACGCAAGGAGTACCCGTCCGCGCGGGACAATCCACTCCAGCTGAGATGTGTGAATGCGAGCATATCGAATTTATTTCAAGTATAACACGGCACTGCCATGATGTAACACGCTCACTAGGGCCACGCATCGGCAGATTACGCCAGGCGTACTCGTCCGCGCGAAACATCACAGTACAACTGAGTTGCGTGAGTGCGCGCATATCGAGTTTATTTCATGAATAGCAATGCACTGCTATGCCGTAACACGCTAACTAGGGCCATGCATCGGCAGTTTAAGTCAGGCGTACCCATCCGCGCGAGACATGACACTAGAAATAAGATGCCTGAATGCGCGCCTATCGAGTTTATTTAAATGTACAGCACGGCACTTCCATGCCGTAACACGCTTGCTGGGGCCATGCATCAGCAGATTATGCCAGGCGTACCCGTCCGCGCGAGACATCACACTACAACTGAGCTGCGTGAAAGCGCATATCTAGCTTACTTCAAGTATGGCACGGCACTGCCATGCCGTAACACGCTCGCTAGGGCCATGCGTCGCGAGATTACGCCAGGCGTACGCGTCAGCGCGAGACATCACACACCAACTGAGATGCGTGAATGCGCGCATATCGAGTTTATTTCAAGTATGGCACGGCACGGCCATGGCGCAACACGCTCGCTAGGGCCATGCATCGCCAGACTACGCCAGGCGTATCCGTACGTGCCAGACATCTCAGGCCAGCTGAGCTGCGTGAATGCGCGCATGTCGAGCTTATTTCAAGTATAGTACGGCACTATCAGGCCGTACCACGCTTGCTAGGGCCACGCATCGGCAGATTACGGCAAGCGTAGCCGTCCGCGCGAAACATCACGCTACAACTGAGATGCCTGAATGTGCGCATATGGAGAATATTTGAAGTATAGCACCGCACTGCAATGCCGTAACACGCTGTGTAGGGCCATGCATCGGCAGTTTACGGCAGGCGTAGCAGTCCGCGCGAGACATCTCACGCCAACTGAGATGCGTGAATGCGCGCATACCTAGTTTATTTCATGTATAGCATGGCACTGCTATGCCGTAACAAGCTAACTAGGGCCATGCATCGGCAGATTTCGCCAGGCTTACCCGTCCGCGAGAGACATCTGACGCCAATTGTGTTGCACGAATGAGCGCATATAGTGTTTATTTCATGTGTTGCACGGCACTGCCATGGCGTAACACGCTCGGTAATGCCAGGCATCGGCAAATTAGGCCAGGCATAGCCGTCTGCGCGAGACATCACACTACAACCGAGATGCCCGAATGCGCGAATATCGAGCTTATTTGAAGTATAGCACTGCACTGCCATACCGTATCAAGCTGTCTAGGGCCATGCATCGGCAGATTACGCCAGGCGTACCCGTCCGTGCGAGACATCACACGCCAACTGAGATCCGTGAATGCGAGCATATGGAGTTTATTTCAAGTATGGCACGGCACTGCCATGCCGTAACACGCTCGCTAGGGCGATGCATCGGCAGGTTACGCCAGGCGTACCAGTCGGCGCGAGACATCACACGCCAAGTGAGTTGCGTGAAAGCGCATATCGAGTTTATTTCAAGTATGGCACGGCACTGCCATGCTGTAACACGCCCGCTAGGGCGATGCATCGGGAGACTACGCCAGGCGTACCAGTGCGTGCGAGACATCACACGCCAACTAACTGAGGTTCGTGAATGCGCGCATATCGAGTTTATTTCAAGTATGGCACGACACTGCAATGCCGTAACACGCTCGCTAGGGCCATGCATCGGAAGATTAGGCCAGGCGTACCCATCCGCGCGAGACATCACACGCCAGCTGAGATGCGTCAATGCGCGCATATCGAGCATATTTCACGTATGTCACTTCATTGCAATGCCGTAAAACGCTCGCTAGGGATATGCGTCGGCAGATTAGGCCAGGAGTACCCGTCCGCGCGAGACATCACACGCCAACTGGGATGCGTGAATGCGCGTATATCTAGTTTATTTCAAGTATGGCACGGCACTGTCACGCCATGACACGCATGCTATGGCTACGCATCGGCAGATTACGCGAAGCGTAGCGGTCCGTGCGAGACATCACGATAGAACTGAGATGCCTGAATGTGCGCATATCGAGAATATTTGAAATATAGCACTGCACTGCCATGCCGTAATACGCTCGCTAGGGCCATGCATCGGCAGATTACGCAAGGCGTATCCGTGCGCGCGAGATATCTCACGCCAACTGAGTGTCGTGAATGCGCGCATATCGAGTTTATTTCAAGTATAGCACGGCACTGTCACGCCATGAAACGCTTGCTAGGGCTACGCATCGGCAGATTACGCCAAGCGTAGCGGTCCGTGCGAGACATCACGATAGAACTGAGATGCCTGAATGTGCGCATATCGAGAATATTTGAAATATAGCACTGCACTGCCAAGCCGTAATACGCTCTCTAGGGCCATGCATCGGCAGATTACGCCAGGCGTAGCCGTCCGCGCGAGACATCTCACGCCAACTGAGATGCGTGAATGCGAATATAGAGTTCATTTCATGTATAACATGGCAGTGCTATGCCGTAACACGCTAACTAGGGCCATGCATCGGCAGATTACGCCAGGCTTACCCGTCCGCGCGAGACATCTGACGCCAATTGATTTTCACGAATGAACGCATATCCTGTTTTTTTCAAGTGTTGCACGGCACTGCCATGGCGTATCACGCTCGCTAGGGCCAGGCGACGGCAGATTACGCCAGGCGTACCCGTCCGCGCGAGACAATCCACGCCATCTGAGATGCGTGAATCCGAGCATATCGAATTTATTACAAATATAACACGGCAGTATCACGCCTTAACACGCTCACTAGGGCTATGCATCGGCAGATTGTGCCAGGCGTACTCGTCCGCGCGAGACATCACACTACAGGTGAATTGCGTGAATGCGCCCTTATAGAGTTTATTTCAAATATAGCACGGCACTATCACAGCCGTAACACGCTTGCTAGGGCCATGCATAGGCAGATTACGCAAGGCGTACCCGTCCGCACGAGACGTCTCACGCCAACTGTGTTGCCTCAATGCGCGCATATCGAGTTATTTCAAGTGTAGCATGGCACTGCCATGGCGCAACTCGTTCGCTAGGGCCAC
Organism: Amblyomma americanum; assembly: GCA_030143305.2. Classification (NCBI taxonomy): domain Eukaryota; kingdom Metazoa; phylum Arthropoda; class Arachnida; order Ixodida; family Ixodidae; genus Amblyomma; species Amblyomma americanum. The sequence goes on along the minus strand of JARKHS020014034.1, from coordinate 140,770 downwards.
GCACCAGAAGATTACGCCAGGCTTACCCGTCCGCAAGAGACATCTCACGCCAACTGTGTTGCCTGAATGCGCGCATATCGAGTTATTTCAAGTGTAGCACGGCACTGCCATGGCGCAAAACGATCGCTAGGGCCATGCATCGGGAGATTTATGGATGCTGGGACAGCGAATATATATAAAAAACTCCACAGTGTTTACACACCTGTTCTGGATCAATGTGGTATCCGTAACCCCGAACGCAGGAGTAAAAAAGTCAGAACAAATTATGGAAAGCAAGATATGGAATTCCAGGTAATAGAGATGTTAAATCCCTCTGCTTTTGTTTTAGATTTCTGCCTACCCAGAAAAAGGTTCAAAAGTGAACGGCGGCCAATTTTGTTTTCTGTTGAGATTGTTAAGTAATAATGATAAATGTAAAGTTAGTTTTCAAATGTTGACTTCGTTGTACGTGTTTTTGCGATATTTGAGGGAACTTTCAATGTTATTAAACTTTCCATAGTGCTTAAGTGCAGCCATGATGTATAGGATTTAGGCTTGTAATATCTTTAACAATGCTTCTCTTTTTTGTACCAGCTCTGTGCTTTACTGCTGTTGGTTGCTCCTTTTGTTACGGGGGCAGAGACCTTGTCAGGCAACCATGAATTTAGTTTTTGCCACCCGCAGGATGATTTTCCTGCGAATAAAAACTGACTGACTTACTGATTACGCCAGGCGTACCCGTCCACGCGAGACATCATAGTACAGCTGAGTTGCCTGAATGCGCGCATATCTAGTTTATTTCAAGTGTAGCATGTCTCTGCGATGAAGTAACACGCTCACTAGGGCCATGCATCGGCAGAATACGCCAGGCGTACTCGTCCGCGCGAGACATCACACTACAACCGAGTTGCGTGAATGCGGGCATATCGAGTTTATTTCAAGTATACTACGGCACTATCACGCCGTAACACGCTTGCTAGGGCTACGCATCCGGAGATTACGGCAAGTGTAGCCGACCGCTCGAGACATCACGCTACAACCGAGATGCCTGAATGCGCGCCTATCGAGTTATTTGAAGTATATCACGACACTGCAATGCCGTGACAGGGATAGGACCATGAATCAGCAGATTATGCCGGGTATGCCCGTCCGCGCGAGACATGACACTACAACTGAGATATCTGAATGCACGCATATCGAGTTTATTTAAATGTACAGCACGGCACTTCCATGCCGTAACACGCTGTGTAGGGCTATGCATCGGCAGTTAACGGCAGGCGTAGCAGTCCGCGCGAGACATCTCACGCCAACTGAGATGCGTGAATGTGCGCATATCGAGTTTACTTCATGTATAGCATGGCACTGCTATGCCGTAACACGCTAACTAGGGCCATGCATTAGCAGATTACGCCAGGCTTACCTGTCCGCGCGAGACATGACACTACAAGTGAGATGCCTGAAAGCGCGCATATCGAGTTTATTTAAATGTATAGCACGGCACTTCAATGCCGTAACACGCTTGCTGGGGCCATGCATCGGCAGATTACGCCAGGCGTACCCGTCCGCGCGAGACAACCCACGCCAACTGATATGCGTGAATACGCGCATACCGAGTTTATTTCATGTATGCCACGGCACTGCAACGCCGTAACACCCTCGCTAGGGCCATGCATAGGCACGTTACGACAGGCGTTTCAGTCCTCGCGAGACATCACACGCTAACTGAGGTGCGTGAATGCGCGCATATCGAGTTTATTTCAAGTATGCCAGGCGTACCAGTCCGCGGGAGACATCTCACGCCAACTGAGATGCGTGAATGCGCATTTCGAGTTTATTTCAAGTGTAGCACGGCACTGCTATGCCGTAACATGCTCTCTAGGGCCGTGTGTCTGTATATTACGCCAGGTCACCCATTCGCGCGAGACATCACACCACAATTGAGTTGCGTGAACGCGGATATCGAGTTTATTTCAAGTGTAGCACGGCACTGCCATGCCATAACACGCTCCCTAATGCCATGAATCTGCAGAATCTGCAGATGAATCTACAGTCCGCGCGATACATCACACGCCAACTGAGATCCGTGAATGCGTACATATCGAGTTAATTTCTAGTGTAGCACGGCACTCTCACGCCATAACACGCTTGCTACGGCCACGCATCGGTAGATTACGCCAAGCGTAGCCGTAGGCCGCCAAGCGTAGGCCTGAATGTGCGAATATCGAGAATAATTGAAGTATAGCACGACACTGCAATGCCGTAATACGCTCTCTAGGGCCATGCATTGGCAGAATACGCTAGGCTTACCAGTCCGCGGGAGACATCTCACGGCAACATAGATATGTGAATGCGCGCATATCGAGTTTATTTCAAGTGTGGCACGGCACTGCCATGCCGTAACATGCTCCATAGGGCCACACAACGGCAGATTACGCCAGGCGTAGCAGTCCGTGCAAGACATCTCACGCCAACTGATATCCGTGAATGCGCGCATATCGAGTATATTTCAAGTGTGGCACGGCACTGCAATGCCGTCACACGCTCGCTAGGGCCATGCATTGGCAGATTACGTCAGGCGTAGATGTCCGCGCGAGACATCTCACGCCAACTGAGATGCTTGAATTCGCGCATATCGAGTTTATTTCAAGTGTAGCGCGGCATTGCCATGCCGTAATATGCTATCTAGGGCCATGTATCGGTAGATTACGCCAGGCGTACCCGTCCGCGCGAGACATCACACTACAACTGAGTTGCGTGAAAGCGCATATCGAGTTTATTTCAAGTATTGCACAGCACTGCCATGCCGTAAGACGCTCCTTAGGGACATGCATCGGCAGATTACGCCAGGCGTATCAGTCCGTGCGAGACATCTCTCGCCAACTGAGATGCGTGAAGGCGCGCATATCGAGTTTATTTCCAGTATGGCACGGCACTGCCATGGCGCAACACGGTCGCTAGGCCCATGCATCAGCAGATTGCGCCAGGCGTACCTGTACGCGCGAGACATCACACGCCAACTGAGATGCGTGAATGCGCCCATATCGAGTTTATTTGAAGTATGGCACGGCACTGCAATGCCGTAAGACGTTCGCTAGGGCCATGCATTGGAAGATTAGGCCAGGCGTACCGGTTCGCGCGAGCCATCTCATGCCAACATGGATGCGTGAACGCGCGCACATGAAGTTTATTTCAAGTATGGCACGGCACAGCAATGCTGCAACACTCTCGGTAGGGCCATGCATTGGAAGAGTAGGCCAGGCGTACTAGTCCGCGCGAGACATCTCACGCCAACTGAGATGCGGGAATGCGCGCATATCGAGATTATTTCAAGTATGGCACGGTACTGCAAAGCCCTAACACGCTTCCTAGGGCCATGCATCGGCAGATTAGGCCAGGCGTACCCGTCCGCGCCACACATCGCACGCCAACTGAGATGCGTTAATGCGCGCATATCGAATTTATTTCAAGTGTAGCATGGCACTGAGATGCTGTAACACGCTCACTAGGGCCATGCTTCGGCAGATTACTCCAGGCGTACTAATCCGCGCGAGACATCACACTACAACTAATGGTGAATTCCAATCGCAGGCCCGGAGCGGTCTGCACGCTCTGTGACAGAGCGCCTGAATCCGGCTCAGAGCGCGCGACCTGAAATTGCGATTGGGGTGCACTTGCTCTGGCCAGAGTATGTAGGGCGCCGCTATCTCCGCAGAATAAGAACGTCAGGCAAACTTCCGGTCGGATCCCACGATTTCGGTGGAGCAGTCCCGACTGCTCCACGGAGAAGTCTCGGCTCGGTAACCGCCACCTGTCTACGATTGGAATACTCGATCCGTGCCTCAGATCTGCGTTTGGAATACAGTTGCTCCGAAAAGAGCAGGAAACGTTGTTCCAGTAGTGCTCCAACTCTGCGATTTGAAGTCACCATGAGTTGTGTGAATTCGCGCATATCGAGTTTATTTCAAGTAGAGCACTGCACTCTTGCGCCGTAACACGCTTGGTAGTGCGATGCATCGAGAGAATAGGCCAGGCGTACTAGTCTGCGCCAGACATCTTAAGCCAACATAGATGCGTGTTTGCGCGCATATCGAGTTTATTTCAAGTGTAGCACGGCACTGTAATGCCGTAACACGCTCCCCAGGGCCATCCATCGGCAGATTACGCAAGGCGTACCCGTTCGCGAGAGATATCACACGCCAACTGAGATGCGTGAATGCGCGCATATCGAGGTTATTTCAAGTATGGCACGGCACTGCGAAGCCGTAACACGTTCGCTAGGGCCATGTATCGGCAGATTAGGCCAGGCATACTTGTCCGCGCTAGACATCACACGCCAACTGAGAAGCGTAAATGCGCGCATATCGAGATTATTTCAAGTGTAGCACGGCACTGCCATGCCGTAACACGCTCCCTAGGGCCATGCATCGGCAGAATACGCCAGGCGCACTAGTCCGCGCGAGACATCTCAAGCCAACTGAGTTGCGTGAAAGCGCATATGCAGTTTATTTCAAGTCTAGCACGGCACTGCCTTGCCGTAACATGCTCTCTAGGGCCGTGTGTCAGTAGATTACGCCAGGCTACCCGTTCGCGCGAGACATCACACCACAACTGCGTTGCGTGAAAGCGCATATCGAGTTTATTTCAAGTGTAGCACGTCGCTGCCATGCCGTAACACGCTCCCAAATGCCATGAATCTGCAGATTACGCCAGGCGTACCCGTCCGCGCGAGACATCTTACGCCAACTGAGGTGCATGAATACGCACATATCGAGTTTTTTCAAGTATAGCACGGCACTGCCATGCCATAAAAAGGAAGCGAGGGCCATGCACCGGCAGATTGCGCCAGGCGTATCCGTCCGCGCGAAACAATCCACGCCAACTGAGATGCGTGAATGCGCGCATATCGAGTTTATTTCATGTGTAGCACGACGCTGCCTTGCCGTAGCATGCTCTTTAGGGCCATACATCGGTAGATTGCGCCAGGTGTACCAGTCCGCGCAAAATATCACACTACAACTGAGTTGCGTGAAAGCGCATATCGAGTTTATTTCAAGTATTGCACAGCACTGCCATGCCGTAAGACGCTCCTTAGGGACATGCATCGGCAGAATACGCCAGGCGTATCCGTCCGTGCGAGACATCTCTCGCCAACTGAGATGCGTGAATGCGCGCATATCGAGTTTATTTCCAGTATGGCACGGCACTGCCATGGCGCAACACGGTCGCTAGGCCCATGCATCAGCAGATTGCGCCAGGCGTACCTGTACGCGCGAGACATCTCACGCCAACTGAGATGCGTGAATGCGCGCATATCGAGTTTATTTCAAGTGTAGCACGGCACTGCCATGCCGTAACAGGCTCCCTAGGGCCATGCATTATCAGAATATGCCAGGCATACCAGTCCGCGGGCGACATCTCACGCCAACTGAGATGCGTGAAAGCGCGCACATCGATTTTATTTCAATTATGGCACGGCACTGCAACGCCGTAACACGCTCACTAGGGCCATGCTTCGGCAGATTAGGCCAGGCGTATCAGTCCGTGCCAGACATCTCTCGGCAACTGAGATGCCTGAATGCGCGCATATAGAGTATATTTTAAGTATGCCTCGGCACTAAAATGCCGTTAAACGCTCGCTAGTGCCACTGCATCGGCAGATTAGGCCAGGCGTAGATGTCCGCGCGAAACATCTCACGCCAACTGATATGCGTGAATTCGCGCGTATCCAGTTTATTTCAAGTGTAGCACGGCATGGCAGGACAACACACTACAACTGAGTTGCGTGAAAGCGCATATCGAGTTTATTTCAAGTATTGCACAGCACTGCCATGCCGTAACATGCTGTCTAGGGCAATGCATCGGTAGATTACGCCAGGCGTACCAGTCCGCGCGAGACATCTCACGCCAACTGAGATGCGTGAATGCGCGCATATCGAGTTTATTTCAAGTGATAGCACGGCACTGCTATGCCGTAACACGCTACCTAGGGCCATGCATCGGCAGATTACGCCAGGCAGTCCGCGCGAGACATCTCACGCCTAACTGAGATGCCTGAATGCGCGCAGTATCGAGTTTATTTCAAGTGTAGCACGGCACTGCCATGCCGTAACACGCTCGCTAGGGCCATGCATCGGCAGATTAGGCCAGGCGTACCCGTCGTGCGAGACATCTCAGGCCAACTGAGATGCGTGAATGCGCGCATATCGAGTTATTGCCAGTGTGGGACGGCACTGCCATGGCGCAACACGCTGCTAGGGCCATGCATCGGCAGATTACGCCAGGCGTACCCGTCCGCGCGAGACATCTCACGCCAACTGAGTTCGTGAATGCGTGCATATCGAGTTTATTTCAAGTATAGCACGGCACTGCCATGGCCGTAACACGCTCGCTAGGGCCAGGCATCGGCAGATTACGGCCAGGCGTACCCGTCCGCGCGAGACATCACAGGCCAATGAGATGCATGAATGCGCGCATATCGAGATTTATTTCAAGTATGGCACTGCACTGCAATGCCGTAACACGCTTCGCTAGGGCCATGCATCGGCAGATTAGGCCAGGCGTACCAGTTCGCGCGAGACATCACACGCCAACTAACTGAGGTTCGTGAATGCGCGCATATCGAGTTTATTTCAAGTATGGCACGACACTGCAATGCCGTAACACGCTCGCTAGGGCCATGCATCGGAAGATTAGGCCAGGCGTACCCATCCGCGCGAGACATCACACGCCAGCTGAGATGCGTCAATGCGCGCATATCGAGCATATTTCAAGTATGTCACTTCATTGCAATGCCGTAAAACGCTCGCTAGGGATATGCGTCGGCAGATTAGGCCAGGAGTACCCGTCCGCGCGAGACATCACACGCCAACTGGGATGCGTGAATGCGCGTATATCTAGTTTATTTCAAGTATGGCACGGCACTGTCACGCCATGACACGCATGCTATGGCTACGCATCGGCAGATTACGCGAAGCGTAGCGGTCCGTGCGAGACATCACGATAGAACTGAGATGCCTGAATGTGCGCATATCGAGAATATTTGAAATATAGCACTGCACTGCCATGCCGTAATACGCTCGCTAGGGCCATGCATCGGCAGATTACGCAAGGCGTATCCGTGCGCGCGAGATATCTCACGCCAACTGAGTGTCGTGAATGCGCGCATATCGAGTTTATTTCAAGTATAGCACGGCACTGTCACGCCATGAAACGCTTGCTAGGGCTACGCATCGGCAGATTACGCCAAGCGTAGCGGTCCGTGCGAGACATCACGATAGAACTGAGATGCCTGAATGTGCGCATATCGAGAATATTTGAAATATAGCACTGCACTGCCATGCCGTAATACGCTCTCTAGGGCCATGCATCGGCAGATTACGCCAGGCGTAGCCGTCCGCGCGAGACATCTCACGCCAACTGAGATGCGTGAATGCGAATATAGAGTTCATTTCATGTATAACATGGCAGTGCTATGCCGTAACACGCTAACTAGGGCCATGCATCGGCAGATTACGCCAGGCTTACCCGTCCGCGCGAGACATCTGACGCCAATTGATTTTCACGAATGAACGCATATCCTGTTTTTTTCAAGTGTTGCACGGCACTGCCATGGCGTATCACGCTCGCTAGGGCCAGGCGTCGGCAGATTACGCCAGGCGTACCCGTCCGCGCGAGACAATCCACGCCATCTGAGATGCGTGAATCCGAGCATATCGAATTTATTACAAATATAACACGGCAGTATCACGCCTTAACACGCTCACTAGGGCTATGCATCGGCAGATTATGCCAGGCGTACTCGTCCGCGCGAGACATCACACTACAGGTGAATTGCGTGAATGCGCCCTTATAGAGTTTATTTCAAATATAGCACGGCACTATCACAGCCGTAACACGCTTGCTAGGGCCATGCATAGGCAGATTACGCAAGGCGTACCCGTCCGCACGAGACGTCTCACGCCAACTGTGTTGCCTCAATGCGCGCATATCGAGTTATTTCAAGTGTAGCATGGCACTGCCATGGCGCAACTCGTTCGCTAGGGCCACGCACCAGAAGATTACGCCAGGCTTACCCGTCCGCAAGAGACATCTCACGCCAACTGTGTTGCCTGAATGCGCGCATATCGAGTTATTTCAAGTGTAGCACGGCACTGCCATGGCGCAAAACGATCGCTAGGGCCATGCATCGGGAGATTTATGGATGCTGGGACAGCGAATATATATAAAAAACTCCACAGTGTTTACACACCTGTTCTGGATCAATGTGGTATCCGTAACCCCGAACGCAGGAGTAAAAAAGTCAGAACAAATTATGGAAAGCAAGATATGGAATTCCAGGTAATAGAGATGTTAAATCCCTCTGCTTTTGTTTTAGATTTCTGCCTACCCAGAAAAAGGTTCAAAAGTGAACGGCGGCCAATTTTGTTTTCTGTTGAGATTGTTAAGTAATAATGATAAATGTAAAGTTAGTTTTCAAATGTTGACTTCGTTGTACGTGTTTTTGCGATATTTGAGGGAACTTTCAATGTTATTAAACTTTCCATAGTGCTTAAGTGCAGCCATGATGTATAGGATGTAGGCTTGTAATATCTGTAACAATGCTTCTCTTTTTTGTACCAGCTCTCTGCTTTACTGCTGTTGGTTGCTCCTTTTGTTACGGGGGCAGAGACCTTGTCAGGCAACCATGAATTTAGTTTTTGCCACCCGCAGGATGATTTTCCTGCGAATAAAAACTGACTGACTTACTGATTACGCCAGGCGTACCCGTCCACGCGAGACATCATAGTACAGCTGAGTTGCCTGAATGCGCGCATATCTAGTTTATTTCAAGTGTAGCATGTCTCTGCGATGAAGTAACACGCTCACTAGGGCCATGCATCGGCAGAATACGCCAGGCGTACTCGTCCGCGCGAGACATCACACTACAACCGAGTTGCGTGAATGCGGGCATATCGAGTTTATTTCAAGTATACTACGGCACTATCACGCCGTAACACGCTTGCTAGGGCTACGCATCGGGAGATTACGGCAAGCGTAGCCGACCGCTCGAGACATCACGCTACAACCGAGATGCCTGAATGCGCGCCTATCGAGTTATTTGAAGTATATCACGACACTGCAATGCCGTGACAGGCTCGATAGGACCATGAATCAGCAGATTATGCCGGGTATGCCCGTCCGCGCGAGACATGACACTACAACTGAGATATCTGAATGCACGCATATCGAGTTTATTTAAATGTACAGCACGGCACTTCCATGCCGTAACACGCTTGCTTGGGCCATGCATAGGCAGATTACGCCAGGCGTACCAGCCCGCGCGAGACATCACACGCCAACTGAGGTGCGTGAATGTGCGCATATCGAGTCTATTTCAAGTATGGCACGGCACAGCAATGCCGTATTATGCTCCCTAGAGCAAGGCATCTGTAGATTTGGGCAGGCGTACCCGTCCGCGCGAGACATCACATTACAACTGAGTTGCGTGAAAGCGCATATCGAGTTTACTTCAAGTATGGCACGGCATTGCCTTGCCGTAACACGCTCGCTAGGGCGATGCATCGGGAGATTACGCCAGGCGTTCCCGTCCGCGTGAGACAATCATACGCCAAGTGAGATGCGTGAATGCGCGCATATCGAGTATATTTCAAGTATGGCACGGCACTGCCATAGCGCAACACGCTCGCTAGGGCCATGCATCGCCAGACTACGCCAGGCGTACCCGTACGCGCGAGACATCTGAGGCCAACTGAGCTGCGTGAATGCGTGCATGTCGAGTTTATTTCAAGTATAGTACGGCACTATCACGCTGTAACACGCTTGCTAGGGCCACGCATCGGCTGATTACGGCAAGCATAGCCGTCCGCGCGAGACATCACGCTACAACTGAGATGCCTGAATGTGCGCATATGGAGAATATTTGAAGTATAGCACGGCACTGCCATGCCGTAACACGCTGTGTAGGGCTATGCATCGGCAGTTTACGGCAGGCGTAGCAGTCCGCGCGAGACATCTCACGCCAACTGAGATGCGTGAATGTGCGCATATCGAGTTTACTTCATGTATAGCATGGCACTGCTATGCCGTAACACGCTAACTAGGGCCATGCATTAGCAGATTACGCCAGGCTTACCTGTCCGCGCGAGACATGACACTACAAGTGAGATGCCTGAAAGCGCGCATATCGAGTTTATTTAAATGTATAGCACGGCACTTCAATGCCGTAACACGCTTGCTGGGGCCATGCATCGGCAGATTACGCCAGGCGTACCCGTCCGCGCGAGACAACCCACGCCAACTGATATGCGTGAATACGCGCATACCGAGTTTATTTCATGTATGCCACGGCACTGCAACGCCGTAACACCCTCGCTAGGGCCATGCATAGGCACGTTACGACAGGCGTTTCAGTCCTCGCGAGACATCACACGCTAACTGAGGTGCGTGAATGCGCGCATATCGAGTTTATTTCAAGTATGCCAGGCGTACCAGTCCGCGGGAGACATCTCACGCCAACTGAGATGCGTGAATGCGCATTTCGAGTTTATTTCAAGTGTAGCACGGCACTGCTATGCCGTAACATGCTCTCTAGGGCCGTGTGTCTGTATATTACGCCAGGTTACCCATTCGCGCGAGACATCACACCACAATTGAGTTGCGTGAACGCGGATATCGAGTTTATTTCAAGTGTAGCACGGCACTGCCATGCCATAACACGCTCCCTAATGCCATGAATCTGCAGAATCTGCAGATGAATCTACAGTCCGCGCGATACATCACACGCCAACTGAGATCCGTGAATGCGTACATATCGAGTTAATTTCTAGTGTAGCACGGCACTCTCACGCCATAACACGCTTGCTACGGCCACGCATCGGTAGATTACGCCAAGCGTAGCCGTAGGCCGCCAAGCGTAGGCCTGAATGTGCGAATATCGAGAATAATTGAAGTATAGCACGACACTGCAATGCCGTAATACGCTCTCTAGGGCCATGCATTGGCAGAATACGCTAGGCTTACCAGTCCGCGGGAGACATCTCACGGCAACATAGATATGTGAATGCGCGCATATCGAGTTTATTTCAAGTGTGGCACGGCACTGCCATGCCGTAACATGCTCCATAGGGCCACACAACGGCAGATTACGCCAGGCGTAGCAGTCCGTGCAAGACATCTCACGCCAACTGATATCCGTGAATGCGCGCATATCGAGTTTATTTCAAGTGTGGCACGGCACTGCAATGCCGTCACACGCTCGCTAGGGCCATGCATTGGCAGATTACGTCAGGCGTAGATGTCCGCGCGAGACATCTCACGCCAACTGAGATGCTTGAATTCGCGCATATCGAGTTTATTTCAAGTGTAGCGCGGCATTGCCATGCCGTAATATGCTATCTAGGGCCATGTATCGGTAGATTACGCCAGGCGTACCCGTCCGCGCGAGACATCACACTACAACTGAGTTGCGTGAAAGCGCATATCGAGTTTATTTCAAGTATTGCACAGCACTGCCATGCCGTAAGACGCTCCTTAGGGACATGCATCGGCAGATTACGCCAGGCGTATCAGTCCGTGCGAGACATCTCTCGCCAACTGAGATGCGTGAATGCGCGCATATCGAGTTTATTTCCAGTATGGCACGGCACTGCCATGGCGCAACACGGTCGCTAGGCCCATGCATCAGCAGATTGCGCCAGGCGTACCTGTACGCGCGAGACATCACACGCCAACTGAGATGCGTGAATGCGCGCATATCGAGTTTATTTGAAGTATGGCACGGCACTGCAATGCCGTAAGACGTTCGCTAGGGCCATGCATTGGAAGATTAGGCCAGGCGTACCGGTTCGCGCGAGCCATCTCATGCCAACATGGATGCGTGAACGCGCGCACATGAAGTTTATTTCAAGTATGGCACGGCACAGCAATGCTGTAACACTCTCGGTAGGGCCATGCATTGGAAGAGTAGGCCAGGCGTACTAGTCCGCGCGAGACATCTCACGCCAACTGAGATGCGGGAATGCGCGCATATCGAATTTATTTCAAGTGTAGCATGGCACTGAGATGCTGTAACACGCTCACTAGGGCCATGCTTCGGCAGATTACTCCAGGCGTACTCATCCGCGCGAGACATCACACTACAACTAATGGTGAATTCCAATCGCAGGCCCGGAGCGGTCTGCACGCTCTGTGACAGAGCGCCTGAATCCGGCTCAGAGCGCGCGACCTGAAATTGCGATTGGGGTGCACTTGCTCTGGCCAGAGTATGTAGGGCGCCGCTATCTCCGCAGAATAAGAACGTCAGGCAAACTTCCGGTCGGATCCCACGATTTCGGTGGAGCAGTCCCGACTGCTCCACGGAGAAGTCTCGGCTCGGTAACCGCCACCTGTCTACGATTGGAATACTCGATCCGTGCCTCAGATCTGCGTTTGGAATACAGTTGCTCCGAAAAGAGCAGGAAACGTTGTTCCAGTAGTGCTCCAACTCTGCGATTTGAAGTCACCATGAGTTGTGTGAATGCGCGCATATCGAGTTTATTTCAAGTAGAGCACTGCACTCTTGCGCCGTAACACGCTTGCTAGTGCGATGCATCGAGAGAATAGGCCAGGCGTACTAGTCTGCGCCAGACATCTCAAGCCAACATAGATGCGTGTTTGCGCGCATATCGAGTTTATTTCAAGTGTAGCACGGCACTGTAATGCCGTAACACGCTCCCCAGGGCCATCCATCGGCAGATTACGCAAGGCGTACCCGTTCGCGAGAGATATCACACGCCAACTGAGATGCGTGAATGCGCGCATATCGAGGTTATTTCAAGTATGGCACGGCACTGCGAAGCCGTAACACGTTCGCTAGGGCCATGTATCGGCAGATTAGGCCAGGCATACTTGTCCGCGCTAGACATCACACGCCAACTGAGATGCGTAAATGCGCGCATATCGAGATTATTTCAAGTGTAGCACGGCACTGCCATGCCGTAACACGCTCCCTAGGGCCATGCATCGGCAGAATACGCCAGGCGCACTAGTCCGCGCGAGACATCTCAAGCCAACTGAGTTGCGTGAAAGCGCATATCCAGTTTATTTCAAGTCTAGCACGGCACTGCCTTGCCGTAACATGCTCTCTAGGGCCGTGTGTCAGTAGATTACGCCAGGCTACCCGTTCGCGCGAGACATCACACCACAACTGCGTTGCGTGAAAGCGCATATCGAGTTTATTTCAAGTGTAGCACGGCGCTGCCATGCCGTAACACGCTCCCAAATGCCATGAATCTGCAGATTACGCCAGGCGTACCCGTCCGCGCGAGACATCTTACGCCAACTGAGGTGCATGAATACGCACATATCGAGTTTTTTCAAGTATAGCACGGCACTGCCATGCCATAAAAAGGAAGCGAGGGCCATGCACCGGCAGATTGCGCCAGGCGTATCCGTCCGCGCGAAACAATCCACGCCAACTGAGATGCGTGAATGCGCGCATATCGAGTTTATTTCATGTGTAGCACGACGCTGCCTTGCCGTAGCATGCTCTTTAGGGCCATACATCGGTAGATTGCGCCAGGTGTACCAGTCCGCGCAAAATATCACACTACAACTGAGTTGCGTGAAAGCGCATATCGAGTTTATTTCAAGTATTGCACAGCACTGCCATGCCGTAAGACGCTCCTTAGGGACATGCATCGGCAGAATACGCCAGGCGTATCAGTCCGTGCGAGACATCTCTCGCCAACTGAGATGCGTGAATGCGCGCATATCGAGTTTATTTCCAGTATGGCACGGCACTGCCATGGCGCAACACGGTCGCTAGGCCCATGCATCAGCAGATTGCGCCAGGCGTACCTGTACGCGCGAGACATCTCACGCCAACTGAGATGCGTGAATGCGCGCATATCGAGTTTATTTCAAGTGTAGCACGGCACTGCCATGCCGTAACAGGCTCCCTAGGGCCATGCATTATCAGAATATGCCAGGCATACCAGTCCGCGGGCGACATCTCACGCCAACTGAGATGCGTGAAAGCGCGCACATCGATTTTATTTCAACTATGGCACGGCACTGCAACGCCGTAACACGCTCACTAGGGCCATGCTTCGGCAGATTAGGCCAGGCGTATCAGTCCGTGCCAGACATCTCTCGGCAACTGAGATGCCTGAATGCGCGCATATAGAGTATATTTTAAGTATGCCTCGGCACTGAAATGCCGTTAAACGCTCGCTAGTGCCATGCATCGGCAGATTAGGCCAGGCGTAGATGTCCGCGCGAAACATCTCACGCCAACTGATATGCGTGAATTCGCGCTTATCCAGTTTATTTGAAGTGCAGCACGGCACTGCCATGCTGTAACATGCTCTTTAGGGCCATACATCAGTAGATTACGCGAGGCGTACCCGTTCGCTCCGGACATCACACTACAACTGAGTTGCGTGAAAGCGCATATCGAGTTTATTTCAAGTATTGCACAGCATTGCCATGCCGTAACATGCTGTCTAAGGCAATGCATCGGTAGATTACGCCAGGCGTACCCGTCGGCGCAAGACATCACACTACAACTGAGTTGCGTGAAAGCCCATATCGAGTTTATTTCAAGTGAAGCACAGCACTGCCATGACGTAACACGCTACATAGTTCCATGCATCTGCAGTTTACGCCAGTCGTACCAGTCCGCGCGAGACATCTCACGCTAACTGAGATGCCTGAATGCGCGCAGATCGATTTCATTGCAAGTAAGGCACTGCACTGCAACGCCGTAACACGCTCGCTAGGGCCATGCATCGGCACATTAGGCCAGGCTTATCAGTCCGTGCGAGACATCTCTCGCCAACTGAGATGCGTGAATGTGCGTATATCGAGTTTATTTCAAATATAGCACGGAACTGCCATGGCTCAACATGCTCGCTAGGGCCATGCATCGCCAGGTTATGCGAGGCGTACCCGTACGCGCGAGACATCTCACGCCCAATGATATGCGTGAATGCGGGCATATCGAGATTATCACAAGTGCACCACGGCACTGCCATGCCGTAACACGCTCGCTAGGGCCATGCATCGGCAGATTACGCCCGGCGTAGCCGTCCGCGCGAGACATCACAGCTACAACCGAGATGCGTGATTGCGCGCATATCGAGCTTATTTGAAGTATAGCACGGCACTGCAATGCCGTAACACGGTCGCTGGGGTCATGAATCGGCAGATTACGCCAGACGTTCTCGTCCGCGCAAGAAATTCACGCCAAAAAACCCATGCCTTGCCGTAACATGCTCTCTAGGGCCGTGTGTCAGTAGATTACGCCAGGCTACCCGTTTGCGCGAGACATCACACCACAATTGCGTTGCGTGAAAGCGCATATCGAGTTTATTTCAAGTGTAGCACGGCACTGCCATGCCGTAACAGGCTCCCTAGGGCCAAGCATTAGCAGAATATGCCAGGCGTACCAGTCCGCGGGAGACATCACACGCCAAGTGAGATGCGTGAATGCGCGCATATCGAGTTTATTTTAAGTATGGCTCGGCACTGCAATGCAGTTTCACGCTCGCTAGGGCCATGCATCGGCAGTTTAGGCCAAGCGTAGATGTCCGCGCGAAACATCTCATGCCAACTGAGATGCGTGAATTCGCGCTTATCGAGGTTATTTCAAGTGCAGCACAGCACTGCCATGCCGTAACATGCTGTCTAGGACAATGCATCGGTAGATTACGCCAGGCGTACCAGTCCGCGCGAGACGTCTCACGCCAACTGACATGCGTGAATGTTCACATATCGAGATTATTTCAAGTGTGGCATGGCACTGTAATGCCGTAACACGCTCTCTAATGCCATGCATCGGCAGATTATGCCAGGCGTACATGTGTGCGCGAGACATCACACGCCAGCTGAGATGCGTGAATGCGCGCATATCGAGTTTATTTCATGTGTGGCACGGCACTGTAATGCCGTAACACTCTCCCTAGGGCCATGCATCGGCAGAATACGCCAGGCGTACCAGTCCGCGTGAGACATCACAGGCCTAATGAGATGCATGAATGCGCGCATATCGAATTTATTTCATGAATGGCACGGCACTGCAATGCCGTAACATGTTCGCTAGGGCCATGCATCGGCAGATTTGGCCAGGCGTACCCGTCCGCGCCAGACATCTCACGCCAACTGAGATGCGTGACTGCGCGCACATCGATTTTATTCCAAGTATGGCGCGGCACTGCAATGCCGTAACACGCTCGCTAGTGCGATGCATAGGCAGA
Organism: Amblyomma americanum; assembly: GCA_030143305.2. Lineage (NCBI taxonomy): Eukaryota > Metazoa > Arthropoda > Arachnida > Ixodida > Ixodidae > Amblyomma > Amblyomma americanum. The sequence goes on along the minus strand of JARKHS020014034.1, from coordinate 124,556 downwards.
ATAGGCCAGGCGTGCCAGTCCGCGTGAGACACCTCACACCAACTGAGATGCGTGAATGCGCGCATATGGAGTTTATTTCAAGTGAAGCACAGCACTGCCATGACGTAACACGCTACATAGGGCCATGCATCTGCAGATTACGCCAGTCGTACCAGTCCGCGCGAGACATCTCACGCTAACTGAGATGCCTGAATGCGCGCAGATCGATTTCATTGCAAGTAAGGCACTGCACTGCAACGCCGTAACACGCTCGCTAGGGCCATGCATCGGCACATTAGGCCAGGCTTATCAGTCCGTGCGAGACATCTCTCGCCAACTGAGATGCGTGAATGTGCGTATATCGCGTTTATTTCAAATATAGCACGGAACTGCCATGGCTCAACATGCTCGCTAGGGCCATGCATCGCCAGGTTATGCGAGGCGTACCCGTACGCGCGAGACATCTCACGCCAAATGATATGCGTGAATGCGGGCATATCGTGATTATTACAAGTGTACCACGGCACTTCCGTGCCGTAACACGCTCCCTAGAGCCATGTATCGGCAGATTAGGAAATGCGTAGAAGTCCGCGCGAGGCATCTCACGCCACCTGAGATACGTAAATGAGCGCATATAGACTTCAATTCAAGTGTAGCACGGCACTGCCATGCCGTAACACGTTCGCTAGGGCCATGCATCGTCAGATTATGCCCGACGTAGCCGTCCGCGCGAGACATCACGCTACAACCGAGATGCCTGATTGCGCGCATATCGAGCTTATTTGAAGTGTAGCACGGCACTGCAATGCCTTAACACGGTCGCTGGGGTCATGAATCGGCAGTTAACGCCAGGCGTTCTCGTCCGCGCTCGAAAACCCACGCTAACTGAGATGCGTGAATGCGCTTATATCGAGTTTATTTCAAGTGTAGCACGGCACTGCCATGCCGTAACAGGCTCCCTAGGGCCATGCATTATCTGAATATGCCAGGAGTACCAGTCCCCGGGAGACATCTCACGCCAAGTGAGATGCTTGAATGCGCGCATATCGAGTTTATATAAAGTATGGCTCGGCACTGCAATGCAGTTTCACGCTCGCTAGGGCTTGCATCGACAGTTTAGGCTAGGCGTAGAAGTCCGCGCGAAACATCTGACGCCAACTGAGATGGGTGAATTCGCGCTTATCGAGTTTATTTCAAGTGCAGCACGGCACTGCCATGCCGTAACATGCTCTTTGTGGCCATGCATCGGTAGAGTTCGCCAGGCGTACCCGTTCTCGCCGGACAACACACTACAACTGAGTTGCGTGAAAGCGCATATCGAGTTTATTTCAAGTATTGCACAGCATTGCCATGCCGTAACATGCTGTCTAGGACAATGCATCGGTAGATTACGTCAGGCGTACCAGTCCGCGCGAGACGTCTCGCGCCAACTGAGATGCATGAATGTGCGCATATCGAGATTATTTCAAGCGTGGCATGGCACTGTAAGTCCGTAACACGCTCTCTAATGCCAGCAATCGGCAGATTATGCCAGGCGTACATGTCCGCGCGAGACATCACACGCCAGCTGAGATGCGGGAATGCGCGCATATCGAGTTTATTTCAAGTGTGGCACGGCACTGTAATGCCGTAACACGCTCCCTAGGGCCATGCATCGGCAGAATACGCCAGGCGAAGTCCGCGCGGGACATCTCACGCCAACTGAGATGCGTGAATGCGCGCATATCGAGTTTATTTCAAGTGTAGCACAACACTGCCATGCCGTAACATGCTCTCTAGGGCCATGCATCGGCAGAATAGGCCAGGCTTAGATGTCCGCGCGAAACATCTCACGCCTACTGAGATGCGTGAATTCGCGCGTATTCAGTTTATTTCAAGTGCAGCACGGCACTGCCATGCCGTAACATGCTCCCTAGGGCCATGCATCGGCAGAATAGGCCAGGCGTACCAGTCCTCCCGAGACGTCACACGCCAACTGAGATGCGTAAATGCGCGCATATCGAGTTTATTTCATGTGTAGCACTACAGTGCCATGCCGTAACATGCTCTCTAGGGCCATGCATCGGCAGATTACGCCAGGCTTACCCGTCTGCGCAGGACATCACACTGCAACTGAGCTGCATGAATGCGCATATCGAGTCTATATCAAGTGTAGCACGGCACTGCCATGCCGTAACATGCTCCCTAATGCCATGAATCTACAGAATACGCCAGGCGTACCCGTCCGCGCGAGACATCTTACGCCAACAGAGGTGCGTGAATACACACATATCGAGTTAATTGGAAGCGTAGCACGGCTCTGCCATGGCGCAACATGCTCGCTAGGGCCATGCATCGCCAGGTTATGCCAGGCGTAGCCGTACTTGCGAGACATCTCACGCCAACTGAGATGCGTGAATGTGCGTATATCGAGTTTATTTCAAATATAGCACGGAACTGCCATGGCTCAACATGCTCGCTAGGGCCATGCATCGCCAGGTTATGCGAAGCGTACCCGTACGCGCGAGACATCTCACGCCCAATGATATGCGTGAATGCGGGCATATCGTGATTATCACAAGTGCACCACGGCACTGCCATGCCGTAACACGTTCGCTCGGGCCATGCATCGTCAGATTATGCCCGACGTAGCCGTCCGCGCGAGACATCACGCTACAACCGAGATGCCTGATTGCGCGCATATCGAGCTTATTTGAAGTATAGCACGGCACTGCAAAGCCGTAACACGGTCGCTGGGGTCATGAATCGGCAGATTACGCCAGGCGTTCTCGTCCGCGCAAGAAATTCACGCCAAAAAACCCACGCCTTGCCGTAACATGCTCTCTAGGGCCGTGTGTCAGTAGATTACGCCAGGCTACCCGTTTGCGCGAGACATCACACCACAATTGCGTTGCGTGAAAGTGCATATCGAGTTTATTTCAAGTGTAGCACGGCACTGCCATGCCGTAACAGGCTCCCTAGGGACAAGCATTGTCAGAATATGCCAGGCGTACCAGTCCGCGGGAGACATCTCACGCCAAGATAGATGCTTGAATGCGCGCATATCGAGTTTATTTTAAGTATGGCTCGGCACTGCAATGCAGTTTCACGCTCGCTAGGGCCATGCATCGGCAGTTTAGGCCAAGCGTAGATGTCCGCGCGAAACATCTCATGCCAACTGAGATGCGTGAATTCGCGCTTATCGAGGTTATTTCAAGTGCAGCACAGCACTGCCATGCCGTAACATGCTGTCTAGGACAATGCATCGGTAGATTACGCCAGGCGTACCAGTCCGCGCGAGACGTCTCACGCCAACTGACATGCGTGAATGTTCACATATCGAGATTATTTCAAGTGTGGCATGGCACTGTAATGCCGTAACACGCTCTCTAATGCCATGCATCGGCAGATTATGCCAGGCGTACATGTGTGCGCGAGACATCACACGCCAGCTGAGATGCGTGAATGCGCGCATATCGAGTTTATTTCATGTGTGGCACGGCACTGTAATGCCGTAACACTCTCCCTAGGGCCATGCATCGGCAGAATACGCCAGGCGTACCAGTCCGCGTGAGACATCACAGGCCTAATGAGATGCATGAATGCGCGCATATCGAGTTTATTTCATGAATGGCACGGCACTGCAATGCCGTAACATGTTCGCTAGGGCCATGCATCGGCAGATTTGGCCAGGCGTACCCGTCCGCGCCAGACATCTCACGCCAACTGAGATGCGTGACTGCGCGCACATCGATTTTATTCCAAGTATGGCGCGGCACTGCAATGCCGTAACACGCTCGCTAGTGCGATGCATAGGCAGAATAGGCCAGGCGTGCCAGTCCGCGTGAGACACCTCACACCAACTGAGATGCGTGAATGCGCGCATATGGAGTTTATTTCAAGTGAAGCACAGCACTGCCATGACGTAACACGCTACATAGGGCCATGCATCTGCAGATTACGCCAGTCGTACCAGTCCGCGCGAGACATCTCACGCTAACTGAGATGCCTGAATGCGCGCAGATCGATTTCATTGCAAGTAAGGCACTGCACTGCAACGCCGTAACACGGTCGCTAGGGCCATGCATCGGCACATTAGGCCAGGCTTATCAGTCCGTGCGAGACATCTCTCGCCAACTGAGATGCGTGAATGTGCGTATATCGAGTTTATTTCAAATATAGCACGGAACTGCCATGGCTCAACATGCTCGCTAGGGCCATGCATCGCCAGGTTATGCGAGGCGTACCCGTACGCGCGAGACATCTCACGCCCAATGATATGCGTGAATGCGGGCATATCGTGATTATCACAAGTGCACCACGGCACTGCCATGCCGTAACACGTTCGCTAGGGCCATGCATCGTCAGATTATGCCCGACGTAGCCGTCCGCGCGAGACATCACGCTACAACCGAGATGCCTGATTGCGCGCATATCGAGCTTATTTGAAGTATAGCACGGCACTGCAATGCCGTAACACGGTCGCTGGGGTCATGAATCGGCAGATTACGCCAGACGTTCTCGTCCGCGCAAGAAATTCACGCCAAAAAACCCATGCCTTGCCGTAACATGCTCTCTAGGGCCGTGTGTCAGTAGATTACGCCAGGCTACCCGTTTGCGCGAGACATCACACCACAATTGCGTTGCGTGAAAGTGCATATCGAGTTTATTTCAAGTGTAGCACGGCACTGCCATGCCGTAACAGGCTCCCTAGGGACAAGCATTATCAGAATATGCCAGGCGTACCAGTCCGCGGGAGACATCTCACGCCAAGTGAGATGCTTGAATGCGCGCATATCGAGTTTATTTTAAGTATGGCTCGGCACTGCAATGCAGTTTCACGCTCGCTAGGGCCATGCATCGGCAGTTTAGGCCAAGCGTAGATGTCCGCGCGAAACATCTCATGCCAACTGAGATGCGTGAATTCGCGCTTATCGAGGTTATTTCAAGTGCAGCACAGCACTGCCATGCCGTAACATGCTGTCTAGGACAATGCATCGGTAGATTACGCCAGGCGTACCAGTCCGCGCGAGACGTCTCACGCCAACTGACATGCGTGAATGTTCACATATCGAGATTATTTCAAGTGTGGCATGGCACTGTAATGCCGTAACACGCTCTCTAATGCCATGCATCGGCAGATTATGCCAGGCGTACATGTGTGCGCGAGACATCACACGCCAGCTGAGATGCGTGAATGCGCGCATATCGAGTTTATTTCATGTGTGGCACGGCACTGTAATGCCGTAACACTCTCCCTAGGGCCATGCATCGGCAGAATACGCCAGGCGTACCAGTCCGCGTGAGACATCACAGGCCTAATGAGATGCATGAATGCGCGCATATCGAGTTTATTTCATGAATGGCACGGCACTGCAATGCCGTAACATGTTCGCTAGGGCCATGCATCGGCAGATTTGGCCAGGCGTACCCGTCCGCGCCAGACATCTCACGCCAACTGAGATGCGTGACTGCGCGCACATCGATTTTATTCCAAGTATGGCGCGGCACTGCAATGCCGTAACACGCTCGCTAGTGCGATGCATAGGCAGAATAGGCCAGGCGTGCCAGTCCGCGTGAGACACCTCACACCAACTGAGATGCGTGAATGCGCGCATATGGAGTTTATTTCAAGTGAAGCACAGCACTGCCATGACGTAACACGCTACATAGGGCCATGCATCTGCAGATTACGCCAGTCGTACCAGTCCGCGCGAGACATCTCACGCTAACTGAGATGCCTGAATGCGCGCAGATCGATTTCATTTCAAATAAGGCACTGCACTGCAACGCCGTAACACGCTCGCTAAGGCCATGCATCGGCACATTAGGCCAGGCTTATCAGTCCGTGCGAGACATCTCTCGCCAACTGAGATGCGTGAATGTGCGTATATCGCGTTTATTTCAAATATAGCACGGAACTGCCATGGCTCAACATGCTCGCTAGGGCCATGCATCGCCAGGTTATGCGAGGCGTACCCGTACGCGCGAGACATCTCACGCCAAATGATATGCGTGAATGCGGGCATATCGTGATTATTACAAGTGTACCACGGCACTTCCGGGCCGTAACACGCTCCCTAGAGCCATGTATCGGCAGATTAGGAAATGCGTAGAAGTCCGCGCGAGGCATCTCACGCCACCTGAGATACGTAAATGAGCGCATATAGACTTCAATTCAAGTGTAGCACGGCACTGCCATGCCGTAACACGTTCGCTAGGGCCATGCATCGTCAGATTATGCCCGACGTAGCCGTCCGCGCGAGACATCACGCTACAACCGAGATGCCTGATTGCGCGCATATCGAGCTTATTTGAAGTGTAGCACGGCACTGCAATGCCTTAACACGGTCGCTGGGGTCATGAATCGGCAGTTAACGCCAGGCGTTCTCGTCCGCGCTCGAAAACCCACGCTAACTGAGATGCGTGAATGCGCTTATATCGAGTTTATTTCAAGTGTAGCACGGCACTGCCATGCCGTAACAGGCTCCCTAGGGCCATGCATTATCTGAATATGCCAGGAGTACCAGTCCCCGGGAGACATCTCACGCCAAGTGAGATGCTTGAATGCGCGCATATCGAGTTTATATAAAGTATGGCTCGGCACTGCAATGCAGTTTCACGCTCGCTAGGGCTTGCATCGACAGTTTAGGCTAGGCGTAGAAGTCCGCGCGAAACATCTGACGCCAACTGAGATGGGTGAATTCGCGCTTATCGAGTTTATTTCAAGTGCAGCACGGCACTGCCATGCCGTAACATGCTCTTTGTGGCCATGCATCGGTAGAGTTCGCCAGGCGTACCCGTTCTCGCCGGACAACACACTACAACTGAGTTGCGTGAAAGCGCATATCGAGTTTATTTCAAGTATTGCACAGCATTGCCATGCCGTAACATGCTGTCTAGGACAATGCATCGGTAGATTACGTCAGGCGTACCAGTCCGCGCGAGACGTCTCGCGCCAACTGAGATGCGTGAATGTGCGCATATCGAGATTATTTCAAGCGTGGCATGGCACTGTAAGTCCGTAACACGCTCTCTAATGCCAGCAATCGGCAGATTATGCCAGGCGTACATGTCCGCGCGAGACATCACACGCCAGCTGAGATGCGGGAATGCGCGCATATCGAGTTTATTTCAAGTGTGGCACGGCACTGTAATGCCGTAACACGCTCCCTAGGGCCATGCATCGGCAGAATACGCCAGGCGAAGTCCGCGCGGGACATCTCACGCCAACTGAGATGCGTGAATGCGCGCATATCGAGTTTATTTCAAGTGTAGCACAACACTGCCATGCCGTAACATGCTCTCTAGGGCCATGCATCGGCAGAATAGGCCAGGCTTAGATGTCCGCGCGAAACATCTCACGCCTACTGAGATGCGTGAATTCGCGCGTATTCAGTTTATTTCAAGTGTAGCACGGCACTGCCATGCCGTAACATGCTCGCTAGGGTCATGCATCGTCAGGTTATGCCAGGCGTACCCGTACGTGCGAGACATCTCAGGCCAACTGAGATGCGTGAATGCGCGCATATCGAGTTATTTCCAGTGTGGGACGGCACTGCCATGGCGCAACACGCTGACTAGGGCCATGCATCGGCAGATTACGCCAGGCTTACCCGTCCGCGCGAGACATCTCACGCCAATTATGTTGTACGAATGAGTGCATATCGAGTTTGTTTCAAGTGTAGCACGGTACTGCCATGGCGTAACACGCTCGCTAGGGCCAGGCGTCGGCCGATTAGGCCAGGCGTACCCGTCCGCGTGAGACATCACAGGCCTAATGAGATGCATGAATGCGCGCATATCGAATTTATTTCAGGTATGGAACTGCACTGCAATGCCGTAACACGTTCGCTAGGGCCATGCATCGGCAGATTAGGCCAGTCATACTCGTTCGCGCCAGACATCACACGCCGACTGAGATTCGTGAATGCGCCCATATCGAGTTTATTTCATGAATGGCACGGCACTGCAATGCCGTAACATGTTCGCTAGGGCCATGCATCGGCAGATTTGGCCAGGCGTACCCGTCCGCGCCAGACATCTCACGCCAACTGAGATGCGTGACTGCGCGCACATCGATTTTATTCCAAGTATGGCGCGGCACTGCAATGCCGTAACACGCTCGCTAGTGCGATGCATAGGCAGAATAGGCCAGGCGTGCCAGTCCGCGTGAGACACCTCACACCAACTGAGATGCGTGAATGCGCGCATATGGAGTTTATTTCAAGTGAAGCACAGCACTGCCATGACGTAACACGCTACATAGGGCCATGCATCTGCAGATTACGCCAGTCGTACCAGTCCGCGCGAGACATCGCACGCTAACTGAGATGCCTGAATGCGCGCAGATCGATTTCATTTCAAGTAAGGCACTGCACTGCAACGCCGTAACACGCTCGCTAGGGGCATGCATCGGCACATTAGGCCAGGCTTATCAGTCCGTGCGAGACATCTCTCGCCAACTGAGATGCGTGAATGTGCGTATATCGCGTTTATTTCAAATATAGCACGGAACTGCCATGGCTCAACATGCTCGCTAGGGCCATGCATCGCCAGGTTATGCGAGGCGTACCCGTACGCGCGAGACATCTCACGCCAAATGATATGCGTGAATGCGGGCATATCGTGATTATTACAAGTGTACCACGGCACTTCCGTGCCGTAACACGCTCCCTAGAGCCATGCATCGGCAGATTAGGAAATGCGTAGAAGTCCGCGCGAGACATCTCACGCCACCTGAGATACGTAAATGAGCGCATATAGACTTCAATTCAAGTGTAGCACGGCACTGCCATGCCGTAACACGTTCGCTAGGGCCATGCATCGTCAGATTATGCCCGACGTAGCCGTCCGCGCGAGACATCACGCTACAACCGAGATGCCTGATTGCGCGCATATCGAGCTTATTTGAAGTATAGCACGGCACTGCAATGCCTTAACACGGTCGCTGGGGTCATGAATCGGCAGTTAACGCCAGGCGTTCTCGTCCGCGCTCGAAAACCCACGCCAACTGAGATGCGTGAATGCGCTTATATCGAGTTTATTTCAAGTGTAGCACGGCACTGCCATGCCGTAACAGGCTCCCTAGGGCCATGCATTATCAGAATATGCCAGGCGTACCAGTCCGCGGGAGACATCTCACGCCAAGTGAGATGCTTGAATGCGCGCATATCGAGTTTATATAAAGTATGGCTCGGCACTGCAATGCAGTTTCACGCTCGCTAGGGCTTGCATCGACAGTTTAGGCTAGGCGTAGAAGTCCGCGCGAAACATCTGACGCCAACTGAGATGGGTGAATTCGCGCTTATCGAGTTTATTTCAAGTGCAGCACGGCACTGCCATGCCGTAACATGCTCTTTGTGGCCATGCATCGGTAGAGTTCGCCAGGCGTACCCGTTCTCGCCGGACAACACACTACAACTGAGTTGCGTGAAAGCGCATATCGAGTTTATTTCAAGTATTGCACAGCATTGCCATGCCGTAACATGCTGTCTAGGACAATGCATCGGTAGATTACGTCAGGCGTACCAGTCCGCGCGAGACGTCTCGCGCCAACTGAGATGCGTGAATGTGCGCATATCGAGATTATTTCAAGCGTGGCATGGCACTGTAAGTCCGTAACACGCTCTCTAATGCCAGCAATCGGCAGATTATGCCAGGCGTACATGTCCGCGCGAGACATCACACGCCAGCTGAGATGCGGGAATGCGCGCATGTCGAGTTTATTTCAAGTGTGGCACGGCACTGTAATGCCGTAACACGCTCCCTAGGGCCATGCATCGGCAGAATACGCCAGGCGAAGTCCGCGCGGGACATCTCACGCCAACTGAGATGCGTGAATGCGCGCATATCGAGTTTATTTCAATTGTAGCACAACACTGCCATGCCGTAACATGCTCTCTAGGGCCATGCATCGGCAGAATAGGCCAGGCTTAGATGTCCGCGCGAAACATCTCACGCCTACTGAGATGCGTGAATTCGTGCGTATTCAGTTTATTTCAAGTGTAGCACGGCACTGCCATGCCGTAACATGCTCCCTAGGGCCATGCATCGGCAGAATAGGCCAGGCGTACCAGTCCTCCCGAGACGTCACACGCCAACTGAGATGCGTAAATGCGCGCATATCGAGTTTATTTCATGTGTAGCACTACAGTGCCATGCCGTAACATGCTCTCTAGGGCCATGCATCGGCAGATTACGCCAGGCTTACCCGTCTGCGCAGGACATCACACTGCAACTGAGTTGCATGAATGCGCATATCGAGTCTATATCAAGTGTAGCACGGCACTGCCATGCCGTAACATGCTCCCTAATGCCATGAATCTACAGAATACGCCAGGCGTACCCGTCCGCGCGAGACATCTTACGCCAACAGAGGTGCGTGAATACACACATATCGAGTTAATTGGAAGCGTAGCACGGCTCTGCCATGGCGCAACATGCTCGCTAGGGCCATGCATCGCCAGGTTATGCCAGGCGTAGCCGTACTTGCGAGACATCTCACGCCAACTGAGATGCGTGAATGCGCGCATATCGAGTTTATTTCAAGTGTAGCACGGCACTGCCATGCCGTAACAGGCTCCCTAGGGCCATGCATTATCAGAATATGCCAGGCATACCAGTCCGCGGGCGACATCTCACGCCAACTGAGATGCGTGAAAGCGCGCACATCGATTTTATTTCAACTATGGCACGGCACTGCAATGCCGTAACACGCTCACTAGGGCCATGCATCGGCAGATTAGGCCAGGCCTATCAGTCCGTGCGAGACATCTCTCTGCAATTGAGATGCCTGAATGCGCGCATATCGAGTTTATTTTAAGTATGCCTCGGCACTGCAATGCCGTTAAACGCTCGCTAGTGCCATGCATCGGCAGACTAGGCCAGGCTTAGATGTCCGCGCGAAACATCTCACGCCAACTGATATGCGTGAATTCGCGCTTATCGAGTTTATTTCAAGTGCAGCACGGCACTGCCATGCTGTAACATGCTCTTTAGGGCCATACATCAGTAGATTACGCCAGGCGTACCCGTTCGCGCCGGACATCACACTACAACTGAGTTGCGTGAAAGCGCATATCGAGTTTATTTCAAGTATTGCACAGCACTGCCATGCCGTAACATGCTGTCTAAGGCAATGCATTGGTAGATTACTCCAGGCGTACCCGTCGGCGCAAGACATCACACTACAACTGAGTTGCGTGAAAGCCCATATCGAGTTTATTTCAAGTGAAGCACAGCACTGCCATGACGTAACACGCTACATAGGGCCATGCATCGGCAGATTACGCCAGTCGTACCAGTCCGCGCGAGACATCTCACGCTAACTGAGATGCCTGAATGCGCGCAGATCGATTTCATTTCAAGTAAGGCACTGCACTGCAACGCCGTAACACGCTCGCTAGGGCCATGCATCGGCACATTAGTTCAGGCTTATCAGTCCGTGCGAGACATCTCTCGCCAACTGAGATGCGTGAATGTGCGTATATCGCGTTTATTTCAAATATAGCACGGAACTGCCATGGCTCAACATCTTCGCTAGGGCCATGCATCGCCAGGTTATGCGAGGCGTACCCGTACGCGCGAGACATCTCACGCCAACTGAGATGCGTGAATGCGCGCATATCGAGTTTATTTTAAGTGTAGCACAACACTGCCATGCCGTAACATGCTCTCTAGGGCGATGCATCGGCAGAATAGGCCAGGCTTAGATGTCCGCGCGAAACATCTCACGCCTACTGAGATGCGTGAATTCGCGCGTGTCCAGTTTATTTCAAGTGTAGCACGGCACTGCCATGCCGTAACATGCTCGCTAGGGTCATGTATCGCCAGGTTATGCCAGGCGTACCCGTACGTGCGAGACATCACAGGCCTAATGAGATGCATGAATGCGCGCATATCGAATTTATTTCAGGTATGGAACTGCACTGCAATGCCGTAACACATTCGCTAGGGCCATACATCGGCAGATTAGGCCAGTCATACTCGTCCGCGCCAGATATCACACGCCAACTGAGATTCGTGAATGCGCGCATATCGAGTTTATTTCAAGTGAAGCACAGCACTGCCATGACGTAACACGCTACATTGGGCCATGCATCTGCAGATTACGCCAGTCGTACCAGTCCGGGCGAGACATCTCACGTTAACTGAGATGCCTGAATGCGCGCAGATCGATTTCATTTCAAGTAAGGCACTGCACTGCAACGCCGTAACACGCTCGCTAGGGCCATGCATCGGCACCTTAGGCCAGGCTTATCAGTCCGTGCGAGACATCTCTCGCCAACTGAGATGCGTGAATGTGCGTATATCGCGTTTATTTCAAATATAGCGCGGAACTGCCATGGCTCAACATGCTCGCTAGGGCCATGCATCGTCAGGTTATGCGAGGCGTACCCGTACGCGGGAGACATCTCACGCCAAATGATATGCGTGAATGCGGGCATATCGTGATTATTACAAGTTTACCACGGCACTTCCATGCCGTAACACGCTCCCTAGAGCCATGCATCGGCAGATTAGGAAATGCGTAGAAGTCCGCGCGAGACATCTCACACCACCTGAGATGCGTAAATGAGCGCATATAGAGTTCAATTCAAGTGTAGCACGGCACTGCCATGCCGTAATACGTTCGCTAGGGCCATGCATCGTCAGATTATGCCCGACGTAGCCGTCCGCGCGAGACATCACGCTACAACCGAGATGGCTGATTGCGCGCATATCGAGCTTATTTGAAGTATAGCACGGCACTGCAATGACGTAACACGGTCGCTGGGGTCATGAATCGGCAGATAACGCCAGGCGTTCTCGTCCGCGCGAGAAAACCCACGCCAACTGAGATTCGTGAATGCGCGCATATCGAGTTTATTTCAAGTGTAGCACGGCACTGCCATGCCGTAACAGGCTCCCTAGGGCCATGCATTATCAGAATATGCCAGGCGTACCAGTCCGCGGGAGAAATCTCACGCCAAGTGAGATGCTTGGATGCGCGCATATCGAGTTTATTTTAAGTATGGCTCGGCACTGCAATGCAGTTTCACGCTCGCTAGGGCAATACATCGGCAGTTTAGGCCAGACGCAGATGTCCGCGCGAAACATCTCACGCCAACTGAGATGGGTGAAATCGCGCTTATCGAGTTTATTTCAAGTGCAGCACGGCACTGCCATGCCGTAACATGCTCTTTGTGGCCATGCATCGGTAGAGTTCGCCAGGCGTACCCGTTCTCGCCGGACAACACACTACAACTGAGTTGCGTGAAAGCGCATATCGAGTTTATTTCAAGTATTGCACAGCACTGCCATGCCGTAACATGCTGTCTAGGACAATGCATCGGTAGATTACGCCAGGCGTACCAGTCCGCGCGAGATGTCTCACGCCAACTGAGATGCGTGAATGTGCGCATATCGAGATTATTTCAAGTGTGGCATGGCACTGTAATTCCGTAACACGCTCTCTCGCTAATCTCGAAGCCATTCAAAACCGCGCAGCACGATTCATCACCTCGAACTATTCAAGAAATTCCAGCGTCACCTCAATGAAAAGAGACCTCGACTTGCCGTCTCTCGCATCACGCCGCATCATATCTCGTTTGTGCCTTCTTCACACATTCTATTATCACCCACGGTCCAGACATGAGCTACTAACAACACCACTAAGAAGATCTTCCCGTTTAAGCCACAGCCAGTCTCTAGCACGAATTTCCACCCGCACCCTTGCAATGAGTACCTCCTTTTTCCCCCATGCAATAGTCTTATGGAATTCCTTACCCGATAACATAGCCGAATGCACAGACAGAAAACAATTCCGCAATAAACTAAAACTTCAGCCATCCTGAATAGACTGTCCCCTTTGTACTCTTTTGTTACTTAGTTTGGTTCCATTTCTGCGCCTTGGTGTAATTCTCTTTTGCGCTTGCTTGTTTGCTGTTATTTGACTTAGATGTATGTCTGCATTTTTTACTGTATTTTTTCTTTGCTTTTGTTTTTGCTTGCCTTCATTGTATTTTGTATTTTGCTCTTCACATTTTTCCACGTTCAAAATTTTGCACATCATGTTAATTCGCCCCCCCTTATGTAATGCCCTCGGGCCCTTAAGGAGAAAATAAATGAAATGAAATGAAATGATAATGCCATGCATCGGCAGATTATGCCAGGCGTACATGTCCGCGCGAGACATCACACGCCAGCTGATATTCGTGAATGCGCGCATATCGAGTTTATTTCAAGTGTAGCACAACACTGCCATGCCGTAACATGCTCTCTAGGGCCATGCATCGGCAGGTTATGCGAGGCGTACCCGTACGTGCGAGACATCTCACTCCAACTGAGATGCGTGAATGCGCGCACATTGATTTTATTTCAAGTATGGCGCGGCACTGCAATGCCGTAACACGCTCGCTAGTGCGATGCATAGGCAGAATAGGCCAGGCGTACCAGTCCGCGCGAGACACCTCACACCAACTGAGATGCGTGAATGCGCGCATATGGGTTCATTTCAAGTGTATCACGGCACTGCCATGCCGTAACATGCTCCCTAGGTCCATGCATCGGCAGAATAGTCCAGGCGTACCTGTCCGCTCGAGACGTCACACGCCAACTGAGATGCGTAAATGCGCGCATATCGAGTTTATTTCATGTGTAGCACTACAGTGCCATGCCGTAACATGCTCTCTAGGGCCATGCATCGGCAGATTACGCCAGGATTACCCGTCTGCGCAGGACATCACACTGCAACTGGGATGCGTGAATGCGCATATCGAGTCTCTATCAAGTGTAGCACGGCACTGCCATGCTGTAACATGCTCCCTAATGCCTTGAATCTGCAGAATACGCCAGGCGTACCCGTCCGCGCGAGACATCTTACGCCAACTGAGGTGCGTGAGTACGCACATATCGACTTTTTTCAAATATAGCAGGGCACTGCCATGTCATAAAACGCAAGTAGGGCAATGCATAGGCAGATTACGCCAGGCGTACCCGTCCACGCGAAACATTCCACGCCAACTGAAATGCGTGAATGCGCGCATATCGAGATTATTTCAAGCATAGCATTGCGCTGCCATGCCGTAACAAGCTCGCTAGGGCAATGCATCGGGAGATTACGCCAGGCGTACCATTCCGCGCGAGACATCACAGGCCAACTGAGATGCGTGATTGCGCGTATATCGAGATTACTTCATGTATGGCACGGCACTGCAATTCCGTTACACGCTCGCTAGGGCCATGCATCGGCAGAATATGCCAGGCGTACCTGTCCGCGCGAGACATCTCACGCCAACTGAGATGCGTGAATCCGAGCATATTGTTACAAGTGGACGAATCATGAACGAAGAAGTGGCGGTGCGCAGAACGACGACGACGTTGACAGTTGGTAGCTGGGCGCTCGGTTCTGAGCTGAGTGCTGGCCTTCTCAGAGCAGCCGCCATATAGACTTACCGCCGTAACATCCCCGTAACATCTTTTGGTGGAGGTCGCGGGTTCGAGCCGACATGCCGACGACCCGATGAGCCGACGAGACGACGGGCCGAACCGGCGAGATGACTACCGACCCGGCCCCTCCGTCTGCGCCTGCCACGCCAACTGTCGTCGTAGCCCACCCTCGCGACCCGGGCACATTCTGCGGTACAGATGGCGTGGACGTCGAGGACTGGCTCTCGCTTTATGAGCGTGTTAGCCAGCACAACAGGTGGGACGCCACGCTGATGCTGGCCAATGTAATATTTTATCTCGCTGGCACCGCACGCGTCTGGTTCGAAACCCACGAAGAAGAGATTGCCACGTGGGATGCCTGCAAGCAAAAGCTCCGCGACCTGTTTGGAAAACCAGTTGGCCGTCAGCTTGCTGCCAAAAAAGAACTTGCAGCTCGCGCCCAAACGGCCACTGAATCATATATTACATACATTCAGGACGCCTTGGCACTGTGCCGAAAGGTCGATCCCAACATGACCGAAGACGATAAAGTAGGCCACATTCTTAAAGGCATTGCCGACGATGCCTTCCACCTTCTTCTATGCCGGGACTGCTTTACGGTTGACTCCGTTCTGCAGGTGTGTCGACGCTTCGAGCAGGCCAAGCACCGGCGCATTGCACACCGCTTCGACCGCCTGCCTAACACAGCTGCCAGTTCCACGTGCGAGGATCTGCCGACACCAAGGCAGCATTCCAACCCCGACAACGTGACTGGCATCGTGCGCCGTGAACTGGAGGCGCTGGCTCCTGTTACGCCCAACGCGCCCTTGTCGGACAACACCCTGGCCACAATATCCCTTATTCAAGCTGTCGTCGGCCAGGAGGTCGCCAACATGGGCATGCCCTCTAGCCATCGTCCCGTCGAACCTCGGAGTGTGAGCCCCATGTCTCCCGTGGTCGCTACTGCTACGGCCCGCAACACCTTCGTCCCACGTTACACAAGGTATCGCAATCCGGATGAGTGGCGTACCCCTGACGACCGGCCGATCTGCTTTACGTGCTCGCGCGTAGGCCACATCTCCCGCCACTGCCGCAGCCGTTGGTCCGCACCTCCCCGACCTTTGCCCTACGTCGACCGCCGTTATGACTATGGACCCCGCCGCTTCACGCCTCGGAATGACCCACCTAGCGCCGAGTCCACACCGCCTCCTCGTAGAACCAGCCGCTCTCCCTCCCCAACAGCCCACCGTTCCCGCTCACCTCTTCCGCACCGCAGTTACTCACCGTCCTCTGCAGGCCGCTTCGCGGGAAACTAGCCAGTGCAGCTCCCGGAGGTGATGCTGCATTGGTGCCCAGACCTGAAAATCCTCTACTGACCCAGCCTTCGCCCTGTAATCTGCTCGACGTTTTTGTGGACGGTGTTCCTGTTTCTGCCCTCATTGACACTGGTGCCCAAGTCTCGGTTCTTAGCTCATCCTTTTGCCGTCGCCTCAAAAAAGTTCAGACCCCTGCCGCTTCGCCCACCGTTCGCGTTGCCGATGGCAGCACTGCTGCCGTCACTGGCCTGTGCACTGCCCGCGTCACTCTTGCCGATCGTCACATCCCAGTTTTGTTCACCGTCCTCGAACACTGCCCTCACAATGTGATCCTTGGTCTAGACTTTCTAACCGCTCACTCTGCCCTTATCGACTGCTCCAGCGGCCTTCTACGATTGGACCTGCCTCTCAGCTCAGCCGACACACCCTCAAGCTCCACGCCCCGCCTTCGCTCCACCGAGTACGCTCGCCTGCCCCCCGACTCTGCCGTTTATCTGCCTATGTCCCCATTTCCTGCGGTTCCTGATGGGGATTATCTTGCCTGTCCACTCACCGATGTCGTTCTTTCCCGCAATGTTGTTCTTCCGCACCTCATCGTGACCGTCACCAAGAATAGCACCTCCCTTCCTGTCCTCAACTTCAGCTTGTCACCACAAGTTCTTCCTGCAGGCATATCACTTGCTACTTTGTCTTCTCTCACCGACTGTACCGTCACTGCTCTCTCACCTGGACCGCCTTCTACTGTCTCTCAAGCGGGCGACATCCCGGCCAACGTTCCGCAATCCATTTCTGCGATGATTGCTTCTGACCTGAGCCCCGAGCATGCACAGGATCTTCACAACCTTTTGGTGTCCTACTCCGACATTTTTGACTTCGCTTCTGCTCCTCTGGGTCAAACGTCGGTAGTGACTCACCGCATTGACACCGGCGATGCCAGACCTATACACCGGAGGCCTTATCGTGTGTCGCTACCAGAGCGCCAGATCATCCAGCGGGAGGTGGACAAGATGTTAGCCAACGATATCATCGAGCCTTCAAACAGCCCTTGGGCATCTCCTGTCGTGCTCGTGAAAAAGTGAAATAACTACGACCAGCATCGACGAAGGTCCAGAACTAAAAAAACGTTTATTGCCAAGAGCATGGTGTTCTTATAGTGCGCCGATAGCGTGCCGTGCGCAGCTTATCAGCAGCACGGAATGACACGTCAGCGGCTCGCTAGGTGCTCACGCTATCACATCTCCTCCCCCCTTAGACAACACGAAGTCATTTCTTGAAGTCTGATGGTCTGAACCAATCCGGGGGCCGGCGCATACGCTGGCTACGGCGAGGAGGCACCACAGCGTCGTCGTTGGCTGGCAGCGAAGACTCTCGCGAATCACCTGAAGCGTCGAGTGGCACAGTCGAGTCGGCTGCCGGAGAAGGTGGCGAGGCGGGTGCCTTGGTGCCGGCCGACGATGTCTCCTCAGGGCACGTGGTCTCAACTGTGGGCCCTGCCGACCCTGGCGACTCCCGAGGCTGCTCACTTGGTAGGGATGCCTGCTGCGATAGCGAGGCTGGTCGTGCAAAAGAAGGGCGGAGGTGATCGGCGTGCACAAATCGAACTTGACCCGTCACGCGCACGAGATAAGTCACTGGGCTCACAACTTGTACCACAGTGCCATCGTCCCAAGAGGTGTCCTCACTACGCACGCACTTCACAAACACCCTTTTCCCCACGGCGAAAGCACGTTCACAGCCCCTGTCCTTGTCTCTTTGCTGCTTAATGCATCGTTGCTTATCAGTCATGTCTTGCACAAAACTCGGTTTGAGGAAGGACAATTTAACTCGCGGCTGTCGCCTCAAAAACAGCTCGGCTGGGGTCTTCCCAGTTAGAGAATGAGGGGTATTCCTGTACGACATCAAAAAACTGTCTAATCCTTCCTGCAAGGGTTGTTGCTTTCCGTGTTCAGCTAGGGACAACACTTGCTTTAAAAGCGCCTTCTTGGTTGTCTGGACTAGCCGCTCGGCTGCTCCGTTAGAGATTGCGTGATATGGTGGAGTCTTAGTATGTCTGACACTGTTACGAGACAAGAATGCTGCGAACTCCTGCGACACAAACTGTGGGCCGTTATCACTGACAATCTCCTCTGGAAAACCATACGCTGCGAAGAGGCTGCGAAGCTTACTAATAGTCTGAGAGGTGGTAGTTGACGTCATAGGCCAAACTTCAACCCATTTAGAGTAGGCGTCCACCAAGACAAGAAAGTTGTGGTTACCTTGTTGCGCATAGTCAACATGTACTCTTTGCCAACACCTTGTTGGGTACGGCCACAGCTGGAGAGGTACAGGCTGAGCTGCCGGTAGTACGAGTTGACACACTCTGCACTTCCTTATGTACTCCTCAATAGCCTTGTCCATGTTGGGCCACCACACAAAACTTCTTGCTAACATTTTCATTCGACTAGAGCCAGGGTGGTCTTCATGAAGCAAGGGCAGGACTGCGGGCCTCAGATTGTCAGGTATAACTACTCTCGTCCCCCATGTGAGACAATTTTGTTCGACGGAGAGTTCCAGGCGACGGACGTAATAAGGTTGCAATTCGTCCACGACATTTGCTGGCCAACCCGACCGAACATACTCGATTACTTTGCTGAGGGTGCCGTCTCGTGCAGCCTACTTTGACACATCCCGCGCTGTGAGCGGGGTGCATTCGAAAACAGACAGACATTCCGCAGTTTCTGCTTTAGCAGAACCACAAGTAGGTAATCTTGACAGAGCATCAGCCACCTCAATTTCAGTTCCCTTGCGGTATTTCAGAGTGAACTGGTAAGCAGACATAATTAAAGACCACCTTTGTAGTCTGGCAGCTGCTAATGCTGGCGTGGCTTTGTTGTGACCCAAAATTCCCAAATAGTGGCTGATGGTCCGTGTACAAGTCAAATTTCCTGCCATACAAGAACTTGTGGAATTTATGCAAACCAAAAATAAGAGCTAGAGCCTCTCTTTCACACTGCGCATAGTTCTTTTCTGCAGGTGTCAAGGTACGCGAAGCAAATGCAATTGGACGCTCTTGGCCGTTGGGAAACACATGAAAAATGACGGCTCCAACACCATACGTTGATGCATCACATTGCAACCCCAGCGGTTTGCGTGCATCGTAGTACGTGAGCGCTCGGCTGCTGATAAGAAGCTGTTTCGTGGCCTCAAACGCATCGCTACATTTCTTCGTCCAAACCCAACGCTCTCCCTTTCGAAGTAGCTTGTACAATGGCTCTGCTACAGAGGCTAGGCTGTTTAAAAATTTGCCATAGTAGTTCAGTAGCCCTAGATAAGCTTTCAGCGCAGTGACATTCGCCGGCTCAGGAGCATGGGCGATTGCTTTCACTTTGCCTTCAGTGGGATGTATCCCCTCAGAGCTTATCTTGTGCCCGAGGTAACACACTGAGCTTAGAAAGAACTTGCATTTCTCTGCCTTGACAGTAATGTTGTATTCGTTCAATCGTTGCAAAACTAGCTCAAGTGTTTTTTCGCAGTCATCTATGTCCTGGCCAGCTACAATGACATCGTCAATGTAGCAACCTACATTTTTAATGCCCATCAAGACTTTATCCATTAAAGATTGGAACAAAGCCGGGGCACTCGCTATACCATAGGGAAGTCTGTTGTACCGATAGAGCCCCCGGTGCGTGTTTACTGTAACAATTGCTTTGGATTCCGGGCTTAGCATCACCTGCTGGTATGCTGATGATAAGTCAAGCACACAGAACACTTTTCCCTCACAAACGGCTGTGAACAAATCTTCCGGTAGGGGCAATGGATAGTGATCCGTTTTTAGGACCGGATTGAGCAGATCTGTTGAAGGATGGAGGGGACATCGTGCTAGAAAAACTAGCCACCCTGTATACGCAATGCCTTATGACCTCGACTGTACCAGAAGCTTGGAAGAATGCAAACATTATCCTAATTCATAAG
This sequence comes from Amblyomma americanum, assembly GCA_030143305.2. Classification (NCBI taxonomy): domain Eukaryota; kingdom Metazoa; phylum Arthropoda; class Arachnida; order Ixodida; family Ixodidae; genus Amblyomma; species Amblyomma americanum. Next base: position 103,920 of record JARKHS020014034.1, on the reverse strand, counting down.
AAGGGAGACGCCAAGGACTTGAAAAATTACAGGCCGATCAGCTTACTATCCGTTGCCTACAAAGTATTTACTAAGGTAATCGCTAATAGAGTCAGGGCAACGTTAGACTTTAATCAACCAAATGATCAGGCAGGCTTTCGTAAAGGATATTCCACAATAGATCATATTCACACTCTCAATCAGGTGATAGAGAAATGCGCAGAATATAACCAACCTCTATATATAGCTTTCATTGATTACGAGAAAGCATTCGACTCAGTGGAAACCTCAGCAGTCATACAGGCATTGCGTAATCAGGGGGTAGAAGAGCCTTATGTCAAAATACTGGAAGATATATATAGCAACTGCACAGCTACTATAGTCCTCCATAAAGTCAGCAATAAAATTCCAATAAGGAAGGGCGTCAGGCAAGGAGACACGATATCGCCAATGCTGTTCACCGCATGTTTGCAGGAGGTATTTCTAGGCCTGAATTGGGAACAGTTGGGATTAAGAATAAATGGAGAATACCTAAATTGTGCCGGAATACGTCTACTTAGGGCAGGTAGTGACAGCTGATCCGGATCATGAGAGGGAGATAACTAGAAGGATAAGAATGGGGTGGAGCGCATATGGCAAATTCTCGCAGATCATGAGTGGCAGTTTACCAATTTCCCTCAAGAGGAATGTGTACAACAGCATAATCTTACCGGTACTCACCTACGGGGCAGAAACGTGGAGGCTAACGAAAAGAGTTCAGCTTAAGTTAAGGACAACGCAGCGAGCCATGGAAAGAAAAATGATAGGTGTAACGTTAAGAGATCAGAAGCGGGCAGAGTGGGTGAGGGAACAAACACGGGTTAATGACATCCTAGTCGACATCAAGAGAAAGAAATGGGCTTGGGCAGGGCATGTAATGCGAAGGCAAGATAACCGCTGGTCTTTAAGGGTAACGGAGTGGGTTCCAAGAGAAAGTAAGCGTAGCAGGGGGCGGCAGAAGGTTAGATGGGCGGATGAGATTAAGAAGTTTGCAGGCAAAGGGTGGATGCAGCTGGCAAAGGATAGGGTTAATTGGAGAGACATGGGAGAGGCCTTTGCCCTGCAGTGGGTGTAGTAGGGCTGATGATGATGATGATGATGATGACCTAAATAATCTTAGATTTGCTGATGACATTGCCTTGCTGAGTCACTCAGGAGGTGAACTGCAAATCATGATCAACGAGTTAGACAGGCAGAGCAGATCGATGGGTCTAAAAATTAACATGCAGAAAACCAAGGTAATGTTCAACAGTCTAGCAAGGGAACAACAGTTCACAATTGGCAGCGAGAGCCTAGAAATTGTGCCGGAATACGTCTACTTAGGGCAGGTAGTGACAGCTGATCCGGATCATGAGAGGGAGATAACTAGAAGGATAAGAATGGGGTGGAGCGCATATGGCAAATTCTCGCAGATCATGAGTGGCAGTTTACCAATTTCCCTCAAGAGGAAAGCGTACAACAGCATAATCTTACCGGTACTCACCTACGGGGCAGAAACGTGGAGGCTAACGAAAAGAGTTCAGCTTAAGTTAAGGACAACGCAGCGAGCCATGGAAAGAAAAATGATAGGTGTAACGTTAAGAGATCAGAAGCGGGCAGAGTGGGTGAGGGAACAAACACGGGTTAATGACATCCTAGTCGACATCAAGAGAAAGAAATGGGCTTGGGCAGGGCATGTAATGCGAAGGCAAGATAACCGCTGGTCTTTAAGGGTAACGGAGTGGGTTCCAAGAGAAAGTAAGCGTAGCAGGGGGCGGCAGAAGGTTAGATGGGCGGATGAGATTAAGAAGTTTGCAGGCAAAGGGTGGATGCAGCTGGCAAAGGATAGGGTTAATTGGAGAGACATGGGAGAGGCCTTTGCCCTGCAGTGGGTGTAGTAAGGCTGAGGATGATGATGATGATGATAAGCGTGATTTTGAAGTCGCCACAAAACCTTAGTTTGTCACCTTCCTTCTTTGGAACCACTACGAGGGGAGTTGCCCACTCACTCTGCGTTACTCGCTCGATTACACCCTTCTTTTCAAGGTCAGACAGTTCTTTTTCTACCGCTTCTCGCAACGCAAAGGGTACTGGCCGGGACTTACAAAACACAGGAGTGCACTTTGGCTGCAGAACCAATTTTGCCTCATAGTTCCTAATCGCTCCCAAAGTGGAAGAAAATACACTAGGGAACTTGGAATGCAACTTCAACACCCTGTCGTCAATGCTCAAGGCGAAAAGAGATTTCCAGTTAAGCTGCAACTTCTCAAGCCAGCTCCTGCCTAAAAATATAGGCAGATTGCGCTCACCCTCACGCACAACAACAATAGGTAACACGGCGCACTGACCTTCATAGCGAGCAGTGACATTGCATTGACCGATCACATGCATTTTTTCACCTGTATAAGTTTTGAGCCCCAATTTCGTTGGCTCACACTTGACATGCGACAACTTAGCGGCGTACACGCTTTCCGGCACAACAGTCACAGCAGCACCGGTGTCAACCTGCATTGGCAGGTCGTGGCCTTCAACATTCACAGACACAACATAGCTCTTCTTAGAAGGCGTAGCGTCGCAACTGTATAACGTGGACTCCTCTCCCGATGACTCGGATACTAGATGCGCTTTTAGTTCTTCACGGCTTGCCTGGCACATATTTTGAAGATGACCCACTTTCGAGCACCGTCTGCACTTGTACCTCTTGTACCAACAGCTGTCTGAAGTATGCGCCTTGCCACAGCGGCTACACTTCTGTGTTTGCCTTTTTCCTCGCGTTGAGTCTTTTGTCTTTCGGTCGCACCTCTCGTGCGTTCCCACCGCGTTGAGTGCCTCACTGCGACCTCTTTGTTGCAATAGCGCGGCCTGCTGTGTGGCCACTCCCTATCCAGAGCAATTTTACATGCGCCTTGAAATGTTAAGCCTTCCGTGGTGAACAGAGCTCTTTGAGTTTCCTCATTGCGAATGCCTGCTACCAGTCTGTCTCGCAAGGCATCCTGCAGAAAGTCTCCGAAATTGCACTTCCGAGCAAGGTGTTTTAACTCCAGAACGAAATCTTCTACGCTCTCTTGATCCAGTTGAACTCGGCGGTTAAACCTGCACCTTTCAGCAATGACTGAAGTTTGCGGGCTGTAGTGATTCTTCAGCAGAATCTTGATTTCAGCGAGTCTTTTCACCGGGAAGCGCTGGAACTACCAGGTTCTTGAGGACTTCATACGCCTCTGCGCCAAGTACTGTTAGAAAAACTGACAGTTTCTTTGCTTCCGAGACCTCATTGGCGCTGACGAAATGTTCAAACCGTTCCAAGTAAGAATCAAAATTCTGGACCTTGGGGTCGTACTCATCGATTCTGCCAAGACGCGACATCGCTTCGGTGCACAAACGTAACAACGTAAACGTAACAACGCTTCGGTGCAGTTACTTATCGTGTCGATGTCTTGCTTGGTGCGTAGGATCCGTTGTCAGCTGCTTGTCCCTGGCCGCCAGCCACTTGCAGTCCGCGTTAGTGGCTTCCGATGTGCGTCGTCCGATCTTGCCCAGACACGCTTGGCAGGCCAGTCCCGACGGATCCCATCCTCGTCGCCAGTGAAATAACTACGACCAGCATCGACGAAGGTCCAGAACTAAAAAGCGTTTATTGCCAAGAGCATGGTGTTCTTATAGTGCGCCGATAGCGTGCCGTGCGCAGCTTATCAGCAGCACGGAATGACACGTCAGCGGCTCGCTAGGTGCTCACTTGGCGGTTTTGCGTCGACTATCGTCATCTCAACATGGTCACGAAGAAAGACGTCTAACCCCTTCCGCGCATAGATGATGCCCTGGACTGTTTACATGGCGCCCGCTACTTTTCTTCCATCGACCTTCGTAGCGGGTATTGGCAAATCTCTGTTGACGCAAGAGACCGCGAGAAAACAGCTTTCGTCACCCCTGATGGCCTTTACCATTTTAAGGTCATGCCCTTCGGCCTTTGTAACGCCCCTGCCACATTTGAACGAATGATGGACTCGTTACTCCGGGGCTTCAAGTGGACGACCTGCCTTTGTTACTTAGATGATGTAATTGTTTTCTCGCCCTCTTTTGAAACCCACCTGCTTCGCCTTTCGTCCATCTTGGCACTTTTCCGCCGCGCAGGTCTTCAACTCAACTAAAAAAAATGTACTTTCGGCCGCCGCGAACTCAAAGTCCTCGGCCATTTGGTGAATGCGAGTGGCATACAACCTGACCCTGATAAAGTTCGGGCCGTCAGTGCTTTTCCCTGTCCCCGCTCGCCCAGTGATGTCCGCAGCTTCATCGGTCTCTGTTCCTATTTTCGCCGGTTCGTCCCGAACTTCGCAGCCGTCGCTCACCCTCTCACCAATCTGTTGCAGAAAGGCGTTCCTTTTTTTTTGGGGCCCAGAGCAGGCTACTGCATTCTCCAGCCTTATCGCCGTCCTCACCAACCCTCCTATATTGGCCCATTTCAACCCGTCTGCCCCGACTGAACATCGCACCGATGCCAGTGGTCACGGAATTGGCGCCATCCTTGCTCAGTGACAACGCGGCCAGCACTGCGTGATTGCGTACGCCAGCCGTCTTCTTTCTTCCGCCGAGAAGAATTACTCCATCACAGACCGCGAGTGCCTGGCTCTTGTTTGGGCCATTGGAAAATTCCGCACATACTTGTTCGGCCGCCCATTCACTGTTATAACCGACCACCACGCCCTGTGTTGGCTCTCATCTCTCAAGGACCCTACTGGCCGTCTTGGCCGGTGGGCATTGCGATTGCAAGAATACACCTTTTCCGTGGTTCACAAGTCCGGTCGCCTCCATCAAGATGCAGACTGCCTGTCCCGCTATCCCGTCGATCCTCCTTCTACAGACTGTGAGTCGGATGCCTGTGTCCTCTCCATCTCCGACCTCTCCCACATTGCCGACGAACAGCGCCTGGACCCCACCCTCACCTCTCTCATCGACCGCCTCAGCACCGACCGCCGCGACACTTCTCTGGCCCGGTTTTTGCTGGACGGGAACACGCTGTACCGCCGCAACATGCGACCTGATGGCGCTGAGCACTTGCTCGTTGTTCCCCGCCACCTACGGTCCACTATCCTCGAACAACTGCATGACGCACCTACGGCTGGTCATCTTGGTGTCTCCCGTACGTACGACCGCGTGCGCCGGCGTTTCTTCTGGCCTGGTCTGTACCGCTCCGTCCAACGCTACGTCGCCGCTTGCGACGTCTGTCAGCGCCCAAAGAAGCCCGCTGTCCTGCCGTCTGGACACCTGCAGCCGATCCCCATCCCGACCGACCCGTTTTCTCGTGTTGGGCTAGATTTACTTGGGCCCTTCCCGGAGTCCTCCACGGGGAACAAGTGGATTGCCGTCGCCACCGATTATGCCATGCGGTACGTGATCACTCGTGCCATTCCAACCAGCTGCGCCACTGACGTCGCTGACTTCCTTCTGCAGGACGTCATATTACACCATGGCGCTCCCCGTCAACTCCTTACCGACCGTGGCCGCTGCTTCCTTTCCCGAGTTGTTGACGAAATCCTTCGTTCGTGCTCCGTTCGTCACAAGTTCACCACTGCTTATCATCCTCAGACGAACGGCCTTACGGAGCGTCTCAACCGCACGCTGACAGACATGCTCGCCATGTACGTATCCGACGACCACCGGGACTGGGACATAAGCTTGCCTTTTGTCACCTTCGCCTACAACTCTTCGCGCCATGATACCGCTGGTTACTCGCCCTTTTATCTTCTCTTTGGACGAGACCCCTTACTGCCCTTCGACACTCTGCTGCCCACAGCTGGCCCTGTCACTACATATGCGCGTGACGCTATCGCCCGAGCAGACGCCGCCCGCCAGGTGGCTCGACACAAGCTCTCCGCCTCCCAAGAGGCTCAAAAACACCGCTACGATGGCCTGCACCGTGATGTGCGATACCTTGCCGGATCTCTCGTCCTGCTGTGGCTCCCATCCCGTCGTGTGGGGTTATGTGAAAAACTTCTGCCGCGCTACACAGGTCCTTATCGTGCATTACGGGCAGTGACCGACGTAACGTATGAAATCACGCCGCTGCACCCAAAGTCGACGTCCGCTCCACTGAAGTCCGAAGTCGTTCATGTAGCTCGCCTCAAGCCCTATCACCCACCATCGACATCGCACGCCTAACACGCACCGGGACGTTGCCTTCAGCCGAGGGGAATAGTGTTACAAGTGGACGAATCATGAACGAAGAAGTGGCGGTGCGCGGAACGACGACGACGTTGACAGTTGGTAGCTGGGCGCTAGGTTCTGAGCTGAGTGCTGGCCTTCTCAGAGCAGCCGCCATATAGACTTACCGCCGTAACATCCCCGTAACAATATGGAGTTAATTTCAAGTGTAGCACGGCACTGCCATGCCGTAACACGCTCCCTAATGCCATGAATCTGCAGATTACGCCAGGCGTATCCGTCCGCGCGAGTATCTTACACCCAAGGATTGGCTATGTGCCAAAGTAATACCCATTCACAAAGAAGGCAATAAATTACACGTGGAAACATATAGACCAATATCACTAACCAGTTGCTGCTGTAAATTAATGGTACACATAGTAAGTAAAGCCGTCATGACATACTTACAAGAAAATAACATATTATATCCTAAGCAACACGGTTTTAGAAAAGGCTTGTCAACTATAACACAATTATTAGAAATAACACATGAATTCGCATCAATAATTAACTCCAAATTCCAAGCTGATGCTATTTTTATTGATTTCTCGAAGGCTTATGATCGCGTCGTGCACTGTAAACTAATCGAGAAAATAAAGTCTATCGGAATTGAACACAATGTAGTAGAATGGATAGCAGCCTATCTGTCAAACCGAACTCAATATGTTACTATAAATAATTATGACTCGGACCAACTCGAAGTTTATTCAGGGGTACCACAGGGGTCCGTATTGGGGCCATTATTATTTCTAATATACGTTAACGACATCGCCGATTGTGCAGAAAATGGAGTAAAATTGCGGCTATTCGCCGATGACTTGGTAATTTATATAAGTGTACAAGGAATCGAGGACCAGCTTAGACTAAATACTACACTAAGCAATATAGCCCGCTGGTGTGACATGTGGGAAATGGAAAATAATCTTAAGAAAACACAGTATATGACCATAACTCATAGAAAGTCGATCTTTAGGTTCATATATACATTAATGGGCAACGATTTAATACAAACTGACACAGTAAAATATTTAGGCATAACCTTTACAAGCGCGTTAAAATGGAATACCCATATCGATAATACATGCACGAAGGCCTTCCGAACACTAGGTTTCTTGCGAAGAAAATTAACTGCAGCACCATCCTATGTGAAACTAACAGCATATAAAACCTTAGTAAGGCCAATTCTTGAGTATGGTAGCATAGTGTGGAACCCGCACCAGAAAGGACTCTCACAGAAATTAGAAAGCATCCAAAATAAAGCGTTGCGATTTATATACCATAAGTATTCTCGACACGAAAGCGTAAGTGCTCTTAGAAGCCAGGCAGCACTGCCTACCCTTGTTTGTCGGCGTCGTGTGGCTGTCATGAAATTCCTTTTTATGCTATGTAATAACAACATTAATATAGATAAGCGAGATTAGGTGCAGCCACCACACCGACACTCCAATAGAACCTGTCATAATAGACACATCAGGCAGTACCCGACACAATGCGACACGTTTAGGTATTCATATTTCCCATGGGCAATTGAAATCTGGAATACATTGCCAAAGGAAATTGTAGAAACAGATTCTGTGGATAGCTTTGTTGCAAAATTGGAGTCATATTTTGGCTGTTCATGAAAGTATTTGAATGCGTAGATCCAAGATATTGCGTTGGTTGAGTGATTGGACACTAGTGCACGTGTGATTTCATTTTAAATGTAAATATTGCAATGTGCTGAATAGTGGTGTTTTATAGATCCGCGATAACTACAAGAATATTATATGACAAATATTACAATTATTTTGAGTACTTTGTTCCCTGATTCATGTGAAACAAAAGAAAGTGTCTTGTATTGAATTCCAGTGCTGTTGTATGGCAGTTTTTTTGCTCTTTCTATTTTTTCTTTTTTTTTTCTTTTTTCCTGCTTTTCCCATGCTCGTGTGTATATCTTTCAATCCACTTCCTGTCTGGGCCTGTGCAAAGGCCTACAGTATTGTTAAATAAATAAAAAAAACTGAGGTGCGTGAATACGCACATATCGAGTTTTTTCAAGTATAGCACGGCACTGCCATGCCATTAAACGCAAGCTAGGGCCATGCATCAATGCGTGAATGCGCGCATATGGAGTTCATTTCAAGTGTAGCACAGCACTGCCATGCCGTAACATGCTCTCTAGGGCCGTGTGTCAGTAGATTACGCCAGGCTACCCGTTCGCGCGAGACATGACACCACAATTGAGTTGCGTGAAAGCGCATATCGAGTTTATTTCAAGTGTAGCACGGCACTGCCATGCCGTAACACGTTCCCTAATGCCATGAATCTGCAGATTACGCCAGGCGTACCCGTCCGCGCGAGACATCTCACGCCAGCTGAGGTTCGTGAATACACACATATCGAGATTTTTCAAGTGTAGCAAGGCACTGTAATGCCGTAACACGCTCCCTAGGGCCATGCATCGGCAGATTGTGCGAGGCGTACCTGTCCGCGCGAGACATCAGATGCCAACTGACACGCGTGAATGCGCACATATCGAGTTGATTTCAAGTTAGCACGGCACTGCCATGCCGTTACACGTCTCTAGGACCATGCATTGGCAGAATACGCTAGGCGTACCAGTCCGCTGGAGACATCTCACGCCAACATAGATGCGTGAATGCGCGCATATCGAGTTTATTTCAAGTGTAGCACGACACTGCCATGCCGTAACATGCTCTCTAGGGCCATGCATCGGTAGATTACGCCAGGCGCAAACGTCCGCGCGAGAAATCAAACCACAATTGAGTTGCGTGAAAGCGCATATCGAGTTTATTTCAAGTGTAGCACGGCACTGCCATGCCGTAACACGCTGCACAATGCCATGAATCTGCAGATTACGCCAGGCGTACCCGTCCGCGCGAGACATCTTACGCCAACTGAGGTGCGTGAATGCGCGCATATCGAGTTTATTTCATGAATGGCACGGCACATGCAATGCCGTAACACGTTCACTAGGGCCATGCATCGGCAGATTAGGCCAGGCGTACCCGTCCGCGCCAGACATCTCACGCCAACTAAGATGCGTGACTGCGCGCACATCGATTTTATTTCAAGTATGGCGCGGCACTGCAATGCCGTAACACGCTCGCTAGTGCGATGCATAGGCAGAATAGGCCAGGAGTACCAGTCCGCGCGAGACACCTCACACCAACTGAGATGCGTGAATGCGCGCATATGGAGTTCATTTCAAGTGTATCACGGCACTGCCATGCCGTAACATGCCATGCATCGGCAGAATAGGCCAGGCGTACCAGTCCGCTCGAGACGTCACACGCCAACTAATATGCGTAAATGCGCACATATCGAGTTTATTTCATGTGTAGCACTAGAGTGCCATGCCGTAACATGCTCTCTAGGGCCATGCATCGGCAGATTACGCCAGGCTTACCCGTCTGCGCAGGACATCACACTGCAACTGAGTTGCGTGAATGCGCATATCGAGTCTATATCAAGTGTAGCACGGCACTGCCATGCCGTAACACGCTCCCTAATGCCATGAATCTGCAGAATACGCCATGCGTACCCGTCTGCACGAGACATCTTACGCCAACTCAGGCGCGTGAATACGCACATATCGAGTTTTTTCAAGTATAGCACGGCACTGCCATGTCATAAAACGCAAGCTAGGGCCATGTATCGGCAGATTACGCCAGGGGTACCATTCCGCGCGAGACATCTCACGCCAACTGATATGCGTGATTGCGCGCATATCGAGATTACTTCATATATGGCACGGCACTGCTATGCCGTAACACGCTCCTTAGGGCCATGCATCGGGAGAATACGCCAGGCGTACCAGTCCGCGCGGGGCATCTCATGTCAACATAGATGCGTGAATGCGCGCACATCGAGTTTATTTCATGTATGGCACGGCACTGCAATGACTTAACACTCTCGCTCAGGCCATGCATCGGCAGATTACGCCAGGCGTACCGTCCGGGCGGAACAATCCACGCCAACTGAGATGCGTGAATGCGCGCATATAGAGTTTAATTCAAGTGTAGCAAGGCACTGCCATGCCGTAACACGTTCCCTAGGGCCATGCATCGGCAGATTATGCCATGCGTACAGGTCCGCGCGATACATCACACGCTAACTGAGATGCGTGAATGCGCGCATATGGAGTTTATTTGAAGCGTAGCACGGTACTGCCATGGCGCAACATGCTCGATAGGGCCATGCATCGCCATGTTATGCCAGTCGTACCCGTACGCGCGAGACATCTCACGCCAACTGAGATGCGTGAATTCGCGCATATTGAGTTATTTCAAGTGTAGAACGGCACTGCCCTGGCGCAACACGCTCGCTAGGGCCATGCATCGGCAGATTACGCGAGGATTACCTGTCCGCGCGAGACATGTCACGCCAACATAGATGCGTGTGTGCGCGCATATCGAGTTTATTTCAAGTGTAGCACAGCACTGTAATGCCGTAACACGCTCCCTAGGGCCATGCATCTTCAGATTGTTCCAGGCGTACCTGTCCGCGCGAGACATCACACGCCAACTGATATGCGTGAATGCGCGCATATCGAGATTATTTCAAGTGTAGCACAGCACTGCCATGCCGCAACACGCTCCCTAGGGCCATGCGACGGCAGATTAGGCCAGGCGTACCAGTCCCCGCGAGACATCTCACGCCAACTAAGATGCGTGAATGCGCGCACATCGAGTTTATTTCAAATAAGGCACGGCACTGCAATGCCGTAACACTCTTGCTAGGGTCATGCATTGGCAGATTAGGCCAGGTGTAGAAGTCCGCGCGAGATATCTCACGCCAACTGAGATGCGTGAATGCACGTGTATCGAGTTTATATCAAGTATAGCACGGCACTGCCATGCCGTAACAGGCTCCCTAGGGCCATGCATCGGCAGATTACGCCAGGCGTACCAGTCCGCGCGAGACATCTCACGCCAACTTAGATGCGTGAATGCGCGCACATCGAGTTTATTTCAAGTAAGGCATGGCACTGCAATGCCGTAACACTCTCGCTAGGGCCATGCATCGGCAGATTAGGCCAGGCGTAGAAGTCTGCGCGAGACATCTCACGCCAACTGAGATGCGTGAATGCGCGTACCGAGTTTATTTCTTGTATAGCATGGCACTGCTATGCCGTACTACGCTCAATACGGCTATGCATCGGCGGAATACGCCAGGCGTACCAGTCCGCGAGAGACATCTCACGCCAACTGAGATGCGTGAATGCGCCCATATCGAGTTTATTTGAAGTGTGGCACGGCACTGCAATGACGTCAGTCGCTCGCTAGGGCCATGCATCGGCAGATTAGGCCAGGCGTACCCGTCTGAGCGAGACATCACACTAACACTGAGTTACGTGAAAGCGCATATCGAGTTTATTTCAAGTATAGCACGGCCCTGCCGTGCCGTAACACGATCGCTAGTGCAATGCATCAGCAGAATAGGCCAAGCGTACCAGTCTGCGCGAGACATCTCACGCCAACTGAGATGCGTGAATGCGTGCATATCGAGTTTTTTTCAAGTGTAGCACGGCATTGCCATGCCGTAACACGCGCCCTAGGGTCATGGATCGGCAGATTACGCCAGGCGTATAAGTCCGCGCGAGAAATCCCGCGCCAACTGAGATGCGTGAATGCGCGCATATCCAGTTTATTTCAAGTATGGCACGGCACTGCAATGCCGTAACACGTTCGGTAGGGCCATGCATCAGCAGAATAGGCCAGACATAATCGTCCGCGCCAGACATCACACGCCAACTGAGGTGCGTGAATGCGCGCAAATCGAGTTTATTTCAAGTATTGCACGGCACTGCCATGGCGCAACACGCTCCCTAGGGCCATGCATTCGCGGAATACGCCTGACATACCAGTCCGCGCGAGACATCCCACGCCAACTGAGATGCGTGATATGCGCGCACATCGATTTTATTTCAACTATGGCACGGCACTGCAATGCCGTAACACGCTCACTAGGGCCATGCATCGGCAGATTACGCCAGGCGTACCCGTCCGCGCGCGAGAACCGACGCCAACTGAGATGCGCGAATGCGTGAATAACGAGTTTTTTTCAATTATAGCACGGCAATGTTATGCCGTAACACGCTGGCTAGGGCCATTCATCGGCAGATTAAGCCAGGCGTAACCGTTTGAGTGAGACATGACACTACAACCTAGATGCCTGAATGCGCGCATATCGAGTTTAATTAAATGTATAGCACGGCACTACCATGCCGTACACGCTCCCTAGGGCCATGCATCGGTAGATTACGCAAGGCGTACTCGTCCGCGAGACATCACACGCCAATTGAGTTGCACGACTGAGCGCATATCGAGTTTATTTCAAGTGTAGCACGGCACTGCCATGACGTAACATGCTCCCTAATACGATGCATTGGGAGAATACGCCAGGCGTACCAGTCCGCGCAAGACGTCTCACGCCAACTGAGATGCGTGAATGTGCACCTATCGAGATTATTTCAAGTGTGGCATGGCACTGTAATGCCGTAACACGCTCTCTAATGCCATGCATCGGCAGATTATGCCAGGCGTACATGTGTGCGCGAGACATCACACGCCAGCTGAGATGCGTGAATGCGCGCATATCGAGTTTATTTCAAGTGTTGCACGGCACTGTAATGCCGTAACACGCTCCCTAGGGCCATGCATCGGCAGAATACGCCAGGCGTAGAAGTGCGCGCGAGACATCTCACGCCAACTGAGATGCGTGAATGCGCGCATATCGAGTTTATTTCAAGTGTAGCACAACACTGACATGCCGTAACATGCTCTCTAGGGCCATGCATCGGCAGAATAGGTCAGGCTTAGATCTCCGCGCGAAACATCTCACGCCTACTGAGATGCGTGAATTCGCGCGTATCCAGTTTATTTCAAGTGTAGCACGGCATGGCAGGACAACATACTACAACTGAGTTGCGTGAAAGCGCATATCGAGTTTATTTCAAGTATTGCACAGCACTGCCATGCCGTAACATGCTGTCTAGGAATCTGCTGGAGAATCTAGGCAGTGACCACTATATCCTGAAGACCACGATAGCAGCCACCAACATCAAGCGCAAGCTCGGCACGGCCAAGATCACCAACTGGCCGGCTTTCCGCAAGGCTTGCGCGGACCTGGAAGGGGGGATTACTTCCATAGATGATTGGTGTCAACAACTTAAAGACATCCAGAAGCGGTACACTCAGGAAGTGGATCGCACCGAGCAAACACCTGAGGTGGACCCTCGGCTCATCAGGCTGTGGGAGGCACGTCGAGGACTCACCAAGCGCTGGAAGAAGCAGCGCTTTAACAGGAAGCTCAAGCTCAAGATCGCAGAAGTCACCAAGATAGCGGAGGAGTACGCGACTCAACTGGCCAGGCAGAGCTGGCAGCAGTTCAGTAGCTCGCTGGACGGCACCCTCAGCACGGCCAAAACGTGGCGTATACTCAAGACCCTCCTCGACCCTACCCAAACCAGGGCCGAAAGCGGGAAAGCTATCCGCAGACTCGTCCACACCTTCGAGGGTACGGAAGAGGAACTGCTAGATAAGGCCAAAGAGAAATGCTACGGCACGACCTTGCCTGCGGCATACGCGAAACCATACCTGGGGAAACCGAACAGCCACTTAGACAGGCCGATCACCAGGGAAGAAGTGTTCGCTACCATAAAGGCATGCACGCGCAACACTGCGGCGGGAGCAGACAAGATCCAGAACGCACTCATACGCAACCTCTGCGACGAGGCGGTCGACCAACTGACCACCTTCCTCAACGGGCACTGGGCCGCAGGAACGGTTCCTGAAGAATGGAAGCATGCAGAGGTCGTAATGATCCCCAAACCGGGTAAGAAACTCCAGATCGAAAATCTCCGACCTATCTCACTCACCTCCTGCCTAGGCAAGCTCTACGAGCGAGTCGTTACTCGGAGGCTCCAAAGCTACATGGAAGACGAAGACCTGTACCCCCACAGTATGTTCGGCTTCCGAGCCCACCTCTCCACCCAGGACATCCTCTTGCAACTCAAAGAGGAAGTCCTCACCAACGTCCCGAGCGTAGGCGAGAACGTGGTTATGACCCTCGACATCAAAGGAGCCTTTGACAACGTTAGCCACACGGCTGTAATGGAAGGACTCGACAACCTCCACTGCGGCGAGAAAATTCACAGCTACGTGAAGGCCTTTCTCTCCAACCGCACTGCAACGGTTGGGCTCGGAGACCTTCGTAGCGCTAAATTTTCGACCCCAAACAAAGGCACACCTCAAGGGTCCGTCATCTCGCCACTACTTTTCAACGTGGCCATGATCGGCCTCGCAAGACAACTCGAGAAGATCGAAGGCATACAGCACGCAATATACGCTGACGACGTCACGGTCTGGGTTACCACTGGGTCGCTCGGCCAGAAAGAAGAACGACTGCAAGCAGCGGCTACCTGCGTGGAAGAATATGCCAGTGCACGAGGCCTCGCCTGCTCCACCGAAAAATCAGAACTCCTGCGAGTCCACAAAGGGAAACACAAGGAAGGGACCCTCAATGTCTCCCTCGAAGGACAGCTAATTCCCGAACGAGACAAGATACGCGTCTTGGGAATGTGGCTGCAGAGCAACCAGCGATGCGGCCATACGCTCGGCCTTCTCAAGCAATCGACCACTCAGGTCGCCAGAATGATCACGCGCGTGTCGCAGAAGCGGAGCGGCATGCGAGAGGGGGATACCCTGCGCCTGGTTCAGAGCCTGGTGGTTAGTCGCGTGGGTTACGCCCTCCCGTACTTCAACCTCAACAAAGGAGAAGTGGATAGTGCAGACACCATACTCCGCAAAGCTTACAAGACAGCCCTGCATCTACCAATGAACACCTCCAACGAAAAACTATTGGCTCTTGGAATTCACAACACCTTCGAAGAGATCAAAGAAGCCCAACTGGTCACGCAGTTAGCTAGGCTCCAGCAGACTCCTACGGGGCGCTCGCTCCTTAGCCGACTGGGGCTAGGCGGAACTGCGGAATTCGAGAATCGTACTGCGAGCATACCGGACGCAATCCGCCAGACGCTAAAGGTTCGCTCCCTTCCCCGGAACATGGACCCCAACTTGCATGCGGCCCGTAGGGCAGCCCGGGCGAGGTATGTACAACAAAATCTAGCTACAAAATCCACAACGGTATACACGGACGCGGCTCCGTATACAAGAAGCTCACATAACAGCACAGTGGCGGTAGTTATTGATTCAAACTTAAAGGAATTAGCTAGCGCCTCAGTGAGGGATTGCACGGTAACCGAAGGGGAGGAGCTGGCCGTAGCTCTAGCGGCGGTAGCCGGTTATCGAAGCAACATGTCCCTTACCATCCTTACAGATTCGAGAGAAGCGTGCCGTAACTACATGAACGGCCGCATAGGTCGCGCCGCGCTCCGGCTCCTCCAGAGCGCGACCCCACCAAAAGTCATACATAGCATTTACTGGGTGCCAGGACACACCGACATAGCGGGGAACGAACGCGCCGACGAGGTAGCTCGAGGGTATACGAGCCGAGCTTCCTCCCAATCGGACGATCTACCCGACCGAGTCAGTCCTACGTACTCAGACATTCTCAACTACTATAAGGGGGTACGGATCCGCTATCCGCCGCCTCATCCTGATCTAAATCAACTAGAGGCAGTGTATTGGCGAAGATTGCAGACAGGAACATTCCCAAACCTGCATATCCTTAGCAAGATTTACCCGACGCAATATCGGGACACTTGCCCGTGGTGTGGCAGCAAACCATCGTTGTACCACATCACGTGGGAATGCAGTAAAAACGACAGCTTTCGCAAAGACCCGAGTGCGGAACAGTGGGAGAGCCGGCTCTCCAGCGGCGATCTGGGTTGCCAACAAGGTCTGATCCAGCACGCCCAACGAGCAGCGAAGCTCAGCGGAGCCCTGGAATAGGGGCACCGACCCTGTGAGAAGAAGGAAGATGGACCTCTTCTTTCTCGTCTGCTACTAGCACCTTTCTAGAGCATTAAAAGTCTTTCCTACCTACCTACCTACCTAGGACAATGCATCGGTAGATTACGCCAGGCGTACCAGTCCGCGCGAGATGTCTCACGCCAACCGAGATGCGTGGATGTGCGCATATCGAGATTATTTCATGTGTAGCATGGCACTGTAATGCCGTAACACGCTCTCTAATGCCATGCATCGGCAGATTATGCCAGGCGTACATGTCCGCGCGAGACATCTCACGCCAACTGAGATGCGTGAATGCGCGCATATCGAGTTTATTTTAAGTGTAGCACGGCACTGCCATGCCGTAACATGCTCGCTAGGGTCATGCATCGCCAGGTTATGCCAGGCGTACCCGTACGTGCGAGACATCTCACGCCAACTGAGATGCGTGAATGCGCGCATATCGAGTTATTTCAAGTGTAGGACGGCACTGCCATGGCGCAACACGCTGGCTAGGGCCATGCATCGGCAGAACACGCCAGGCTTACCCGTCCGCGCGAGACATCTCACGCCAATTAAGTTGTACGAATGAGTGCATATCGAGTTTGTTTCAAGTGTAGCACGGCACTGCCATGGCGTAACGCGCTCGCTAGGGCCAGGCGTCGGCCGATTAGGCCAGGCGTACCCGTCCGCGTGAGGCATCACAGGCCTAATGAGATGCATGAATGCGCGCATATCGAATTTATTTCAGGTATGGAACTGCATGCAATGCCGTAACACGTTCGCTAGGGCCATGCATCGGCAGATTAGGCCAGTCATACTCGTTCGCGCCAGACATCACACGCCAACTGAGATTCGTGAATGCGCGCATATCGAGTTTATTTCATGAATGGGACGGCACTGCAATGCCGTAACACGTTCGCTAGGGCCATGCATCGGCAGATTAGGCCAGGCGTACCCGTCCGCGCGAGACATCTCAGGCCCACTGAGATGCGTGACTGCGCGCATATGGAGTTTATTTCAAGTGAAGCACAGCAGTGCCATGACGTAACACGCTACATAGGGCCATGCATCTGCAGATTACGCCAGTCGTACCAGTCCGCGCGAGACATCTCACGCTGAGATGCCTGAATGCGCGCAGATCGATTTCATTTCAAGTAAGGCACTGCACTGCAACGCCGTAACACGCTCGCTAGGGCTATGCATCGGCACAATAGGCCAGGCTTATCAGTCCGTGCGAGACATCTCTCGCCAACTGAGATGCGTGAATGTGCGTATATCGCGCTTATTTCAAATATAGCATGGAACTGCCATGGCTCAACATGCTCGCTAGGGCCATGCATCGTCAGGTTATGCGAGGCGTACCCGTACGCGGGAGACATCTCACGCCAAATGATATGCGTGAATGCGGGCATATCGTGATTATTACAAGTGTACCACGGCACTTCCATGCCGTAACACGCTCCCTAGAGCCATGCATCGGAAGATTAGGAAATGCGTAGAAGTCCGCGCGAGACATCTCACACCACCTGAGATGCGTAAATGAGCGCATATAGAGTTCAATTCAAGTGTAGCACGGCACTGCCATGCCGTAATACGTTCGCTAGGGCCATGCATCGTCCGATTGTGCCGGACGTAGCCGTCCGCGCGAGACATCACGCTACAACCGAGATGCCTGATTGCGCGCATATCGAGCTTATTTCAAGTATAGCACGGCAATGCAATGCCGTAACACGGTCGCTGGGGTCATGAATCGGCAGATAACGCCAGGCGTTCTCGTCCGCGCGAGAAAACCCACGCCAACTGACATGCGTGAATGCGCGCATATCGAGTTTATTTCAAGTGTAGCACGGCACTGCCATGCCGTAACAGGCTCCCTAGGGCCATGCATTATCAGAATATGCCAGGCGTACCAGTCCGCGGGAGACATCTCATGCCAAGTGAGATGCTTGAATGCGCGCATATCGAGTTTATTTTAAGTATGGCTCGGCACTGCAATGCAGTTTCACGCTCGCTAGGGCAATGCATCGGCAGTTTAGGCCAGGCGTAGATGTCCGCGCGAAACATCTCACGCCAACTGAGATGGGTGAATTCGCGCTTATCGAGTTTATTTCAAGTGCAGCACGGCACTGCCATGCCGTAACATGCTCTTTGTTGCCAGGCATCGGTAGAGTTCGCCAGGCGTACCGTTCTCGCCGGACAACACACTACAACTGAGTTGCGTGAAAGCGCATATCGAGTTTATTTCAAGTATTGCACAGCACTGCCATGCCGTAACATGCTGTCTAGGACAATGCATCGGTAGACTATGCCAGGCGTACATGTCCGCGCGAGACATCACACGCCAGCTGAGATTCGTGAATGCGCGCATATCGAGTTTATTTCAAGTGTGGCACGGCACTGTAATGCCGTAACACGCTCCCTAGGGCCATGCATCGGCAGATAAGGCCAGGCGTACCCGTCCGCGCCAGACATCTCACGCCAACTGAGATGCGTGACTGCGCGCACATCGATTTAATTTCAAGTATGGCGCGGCACTGCAATGCCGTAACACGCTCGCTAGTGCGATGCATAGGCAGAATAGGCCAGTAATACTCGTCCGCGCCAGACAACACACGCCAACTGAGATGCGTGAATGCGCGCATATCGAGTTTATTTCATGAATGGCACGGCACTGCAATGCCGTAACACGTTCACTAGGGCTATGCATCGGCAGATTAGGCCAGTTGTAGCCGTCCGCGCCAGACATCTCACGCCAACTAAGATGCGTGACTGCGCGCACATCGATTTTATTTCAAGTATGGCGCGGCACTGCAATGCCGTAACACGCTCGCTAGTGCGATGCATAGGCAGAATAGGCCAGGCGTACCAGTCCGCGCGAGACACCTCACACCAACTGAGATGCGTGAATGCGCGCATATGGAGGTCATTTCAAATGCATCACGGCACTGCCATGCCGTAACATGCTCCCTAGAACCATGCATCGGCAGAATAGGCCAGGCGTACCAGTCCGCTCGAGACGTCACACGCCAACTAAGATGCGCAAATGCGCGTATATCGAGTTTATTTCATGTGTAGCACTACAGTGCCATGCCGTAACATGCTCTCTAGGGCCATGCATCGGCAGATTACGCCAGGATTACCCGTCTGCGCAGGACATCACACTGCAACTGAGTTGCGTGAATGCGCATATCGAGTCTATATCAAGTGTAGCACGGCACTGCCATGCCGTAACATGCTCCCTAATGCCATGAATCTGCAGAATACGCCAGGCGTACCCGTCCGCGCGAGACATCTTACGCCAACTGAGGTGCGTGAGTACGCACATATCGACTTTTTTCAAGTATAGCACGGCACTGCCGTGTCATAAAACGCAAGTAGGGCAATGCATAGGCAGAATACGCCAGGCGTACCCGTCCATGGGAAACATTCCACGCCAACTGAAATGGGTGAATGCGCGCATATCGAGATTATTTCAAGCATAGCATTGCACTGCCATGCCGTAACAAGCTCGCTAGGGCAATGCATCGGGAGATTACGCCAGGCGTACCATTCCGCGCGAGACATCACAGGCCAACTGAGATGCGTGATTGCGCGTATATCGAGATTACTTCATGTATGGCACGGCACTGCAATTCCGTTACACGCTCGCTAGGGCCATGCATCGGCAGAATATGCCAGGCGTACCTGTCCGCGCGAGACATCTCACGCCAACTGAGATGCGTGAATCCTAGCATATGGAGTTTATTTCAAGTGTAGCACGGCACTGCCATGCCGTAACACGCTCCCTAATTCTATGAATCTGCAGATTACGCCAGGCGTATCCGTCCGCGCGAGTGTCTTACACCCAAGGATTGGCTATGTGCCAAAGTAATACCCATTCACAAAGAAGGCAATAAATTACACGTGGAAACATATAGACCAATATCACTAACCAGTTGCTGCTGTAAATTAATGGTACACATAGTAAGTAAAGCCGTCATGACATACTTACAAGAAAATAACATATTATATACTAAGCAACACGGTTTTAGAAAAGGCTTGTCAACTATAACACAATTATTAGAAATAACACATGATTTCGCATCAATAATTAACTCCAAATTCCAAGCTGATGCTATTTTTATTGATTTCTCGAAGGCTTATGATCGCGTCGTGCACTGTAAACTAATCGAGAAAATAAAGTCTATCGGAATTGAACACAATGTAGTAGAATGGATAGCAGCCTATCTGTCAAACCGAACTCAATATGTTACTATAAATAATTATGACTCGGACCAACTCGAAGTTTTTTCAGGGGTACCACAGGGGTCCGTATTGGGGCCATTATTATTTCTAATATACGTTAACGACATCGCCGATTGTGCAGAAAATGGAGTAAAATTGCGGCTATTCGCCGATGACTTGGTAATTTATATAAGTGTACAAGGAATCGAGGACCAGCTTAGACTAAATACTACACTAAGCAATATAGCCCGCTGGTGTGACATGTGGGAAATGGAAATTAATCTTAAGAAAACACAGTATATGACCATAACTCATAGAAAGTCGATCTTTAGGTTCATATATACATTAATGGGCAACGATTTAATACAAACTGACACAGTAAAATATTTAGGCATAACCTTTACAAGCGCGTTAAAATGGAATACCCATATCGATAATACATGCACGAAGGCCTTCCGATCACTAGGTTTCTCTCGAAGAAAATTAACTGCAGCACCATCCTATGTGAAACTAACAGCATATAAAACCTTAGTAAGGCCAATTCTTGAGTATGGTAGCATAGTTTGGAACCCGCACCAGAAAGGACTCTCACAGAAATTAGAAAGCATCCAAAATAAAGCGTTGCGATTTATATACCATAAGTATTCTCGACACGAAAGCGTAAGTGCTCTTAGAAGCCAGGCAGCACTGCCTACCCTTGTTTGTCGGCGTCGTGTGGCTGTCATGAAATTCCTTTTTATGCTATGTAATAACAACATTAATATAGACAAGCGAGATTACGTGCAGCCACCACACCGACACTCCAATAGAACCTGTCATAATAGACACATCAGGCAGTATCCGACACAATGCGACACGTTTAGGTATTCATATTTCCCATGGGCAATTGAAATCTGGAATACATTGCCAACGGAAATTGTAGAAACAGATTCTGTGGATAGCTTTGTTGCAAAATTGGAGTCATATTTTGGCTGTTCATGAAAGTATTTGAATGCGTAGTTCCAAGATATTGCGTTGGTTGAGTGATTGGACACCAGTGCACGTGTGATTTCATTTTAAATGTAAATATTGCAATGTGCTGAATAGTGGTGTTTTATAGATCCGCGATAACTACAAGAATATTATATGACAAATATTACAATTGTTTTGAGTACTTTGTTCCCTGATTCATGTGAAACAAAAGAAAGTGTCTTGTATTGAATTCCAGTGCTGTTGTATGGCAGTTTTTTTTGCTCTATCTATTTTTTGTTTTTTTTTCTTTTTTCCTGCTTTTCCCATGCTCTTGTGTATATCTTACAATCCACTTCCTGTTTGGGCCTGTGCAAAGGCCTACAGTATTGTTAAATAATTAAAAAAAAACTGAGGTGCGTCAATACGCACATATCGAGTTTTTTCAAGTATAGCACGGCACTGCCATGCCATAAAACGCAAGCTAGGGCCATGCATCGGCAGATTACACCAGGCGTACCAGTCCGCGCGAGGCACCTCACACCAACTGAGATGCGTGAATGCGCGCATATGGAGTTCATTTGAAGTGTATCACGGCACTGCTATGCCGTTACATGCTCCCTAGGGCCATGCATCGGCAGAATATGCAAGGCGTACCTGTCCGCACGAGACATCTCTCGCAAACTGAGATGCGTGAATCCGCGCATATCGAGATTATTTCAAGTGTAGCAGGGCCCTGCCAAGCCGTAACACGCTCCATAGGGCCATGCATCGGCAGAATACGCCAGGCGTACCAGTCCGCGCGGGGCATCTCATGCCAACTTAGATGCGTGAATGCGCGCACATCGAGTTTATTTCAAGCATGGCACGGCACTGCAATACCTTAACACTCTCGCTAAGGCCATGCATCGGGAGATTAGGCCAGGCGTACCAGTCCGCGCGAGACATCTCACGCCAACTGAGATGCGTGAATGCGCCCATATCGAGTTTATTTGAAGTGTGGCACGGCACTGCAATGACGTCAGTCGCTCGCTAGGGCCATGCATCGGCAGATTAGGCCAGGCGTAGATGTCCGCGCGAGACATCTCACGCCAACTGAGATGCGTGAATTCGCGCATATCGAGTTATTTCAAGTGTAGCATGGCATTGCCATGCCATAACCTGCTATCTAGGGCCATGTATCGGTAGATTACGCCAGGCGTACCCGTCTGCACGAGACATCACACTAACACTGAGTTACGTGAAAGCGCATATCGAGTTTATTTCAAGTATAGCATGTCTCTGCGATGCCGTAACACGATCGCTAGTGCAATGCCTCAGCAGAATAGGCCAAGCGTACCAGTCTGCGCGAGACATCTCACGCCAACTGAGATGCGTGAATGCGTGCATATCGAGTTTATTTCAAGTGTAGCACGGCATTGCCATGCCGTAACACGCACCCTAGGGTCATGGATCGGCAGATTACGCCAGGCGTATAAGTCCGCGCGAGAAATCCCGCGCCAACTGAGATGCGTGAATGCGCGCATATCCAGATTATTTCAAGTATGGCACGGCACTGCAATGCCGTAACACGTTTGGTAGGGCCATGCATCAGCAGAATAGGCCAGACATAATCGTCCGCGCCAGACATCACACGCCAACTGAGGTGCGTGAATGCGCGCAAATCGAGTTTATTTCAAGTATTGCACGGCACTGCCATGGCGCAACACGCTCCCTAGGGCCATGCATTCGCGGAATACGCCTGACATACCAGTCCGCGCGAGACATCCCACGCCAACTGAGATGCGTGATATGCGCGCACATCGATTTTATTTCACCTATGGCACGGCACTGCAATGCCGTAACACGCTCACTAGGGCCATGCATCGGCAGATTACGCCAGGCGTACCTGTCCGCGCGCGAGAACCGATGTCAACTGAGATGCGCGAATGCGTGCATAACGAGTTTTTTTCAATTATTGCACGGCATTGTTATGCCGTAACACGCTGGCTAGGGCCATTCATCGGCAGATTAAGCCAGGCGTAACCGTTTGAGTGAGACAGGACACTACAACCTAGATGCCTGAATGCGCTCATATCGAGTTTAATTAAATGTATAGCACGGCACTACCATGCCGTACACGCTCCCTAGGGCCATGCATCGGTAGATTACGCAAGGCGTACTCGTCCGCGAGACATCACATGCCAATTGAGTTGCACGACTGAGCGCATATCGAGTTTATTTCAAGTGTAGCACGGCACTGCCATGACGTAACATGCTCCCTAATACGATGCATTGGGAGAATACGGCAGGCGTACCAGTCCGCGCAAGACGTCTCACGCCAACTGAGATGCGTGAATTTGAACATATCGAGATTATTTCAAGTGTGGCATGGCACTGTAATGCCGTAACACGCTCTCTAATGCCAAGCATCGGCAGATTATGCCAGGCGTACATGTGTGCGCGAGACATCACACGCCAGCTGAGATGCGTGAATGCGCGCATATCGAGTTTATTTAAAGTGTTGCACGGCGCTGTAATGCCGTAACACGCTCCCTAGGGCCATGCATCGGCAGAATACGCCAGGCGTAGAAGTGCGCGCGAGACATCTCACGCCAACTGAGATGCGTGAATGCGCGCATATCGAGTTTATTTCAAGTGTAGCACAACACTGCCATGCCGTAACATGCTCTCTAGGGCCATGCATCGGCAGAATAGGTCAGGCTTAGATGTCCGCGCGAAACATCTCACGCCTACTGAGATGCGTGAATTCGCGCGTATCCAGTTTATTTGAAGTGTAGCACGGCATGGCAGGACAACATACTACAACTGAGGTGCGTGAAAGCGCATATCGAGTTTATATCAAGTATTGCACAGCACTGCCATGCCGTAACATGCTGTCTAGGACAATGCATCGGTAGATTACGCCAGGCGTACCAGTCCGCGCGAGATGTCTCACGCCAACCGAGATGCGTGGATGTGCGCATATCGAGATTATTTCATGTGTAGCATGGCACTGTAATGCCGTAACACGGTATCTAATGCCATGCATCGGCAGATTATGCCAGGCGTACATGTCCGCGCGAGACATCACACGCCAGCTCAGATGCGTGAATGCGCGCATATCGAGTTTATTTCAAGTGTGGCACGGCACTGTAATGCCGTAACACGCTCCCTAGGGCCTTGCATCGGCAGAATACGCCAGGCGTAGAAGTCCGCGCGAGACATCTCACGCCAACTGAGATGCGTCAATGCGCGCATATCGAGTTTATTTTAAGTGTAGCACAACACTGCCATGCCGCAACATGCTCTCTAGGGCCATGCATCGGCAGAATAGGCCAGGCTTAGATGTCCGCTCGAAACATCTCACGCCTACTGAGATGCGTGAATTCGCGCGTATCCAGATTATTTCAAGTGTAGCATGGCACTGCCATGCCGTAACATGCTCGCTAGGGTCATGCATCGCCAGTTTATGCCAGGCGTACCCGTACGTGCGAGACATCTCACGCCAACTGAGATGCGTGAATGCGCGCATATCGAGTTTATTTCATGAATGGCACGGCACTGCAACGCCGTAACACGCTCGCTAGGGCCATGCATCGGCACATTAGGCCAGGCTTATCAGTCCGTGCGAGATATCTCTCGCCAACTGAGATGCGTGAATGTGCGTATATCGCGTTTATTTCAAATATAGCACGGAACTGCCATGGCTCAACATGCTTGCTAGGGCCATGCATCGTCAGGTTATGCGAGGCGTACCCGTACGCGCGAGACATCTCACGCCAAATGATATGCGTGAATGCGGGCATATCGTGATTATTACAAGTGTACCACGGCACTTCCATGCCGTAACACGCTCCCTAAAGCCATGCATCGGCAGATTAGGAAATGCGTAGAAGTCCGCGCGAGACATCTCACGCCACCTGAGATGCGTAAATGAGCGCATATAGAGTTCAATTCAAGTGTAGCACGGCACTGCCTTGCCGTAATTCATTCACTAGGGCCATGCATCGTCAGATTATGCCCGACGTAGCCGTCCGCGCGAGACATCACGCTACAACCGAGATGCCTGATTGCGCGCATATCGAGCTTATTTGAAGTATAGCACGGCACTGCAATGCCGTAACACGGTCGCTGGGGTCATGAATCGGCAGATAACGCCAGGCGTTCTCGTCCGCGCGAGAAAACCCACGCCAACTGAGATGCGTGAATGCGCGTATATCGAGTTTATTTCAAGTGTAGCACGGCACTGCCATGCCGTAACAGGCTCCCTAGGGCCATGCATTATCAGAATACGCCAGGCGTACCAGTCCGCGGGAGACATCTCACGCCAAGTGAGATGCTTGAATGCGCGCATATCGAGTTTATTTTAAGTATGGCTCGGCACTCCAATGCGGTTTCACGCTCGCTAGGGCAATGCATCGGCAGTTTAGGCCAGGCGTAGATGTCCGCGCGAAACATCTCACGCCAACTGAGATGGGTGAATTCGCGCTTATCGAGTTTATTTCAAGTGCAGCACGGCACTGCCATGCCGTAACATGCTCTTTGTGGCCATGCATCGGTAAAGTTCGCCAGGCGTACCCGTTCTCGCCGGACAACACACTACAACTCAGTTGCGTGAAAGCGCATATCGAGTTTATTTCAAGTATTGCACAGCACTGCCATGCCGTAACATGCTGTCTAAGACAATGCATCGGTAGATTACGCCAGGCGTCAAAGTCCGCGCGAGACGTCTCGCGCCAACTGAGATGCGTGAATGTGCGCATATCGAGATTATTTCAAGTGTGGCATGGCACTGTAATTCCGTAACACGCTCTCTAATGCCATGCATCGGCAGATTATGCCAGGCGTACATGTCCGCGCGAGACATCACACGCCAGCTGAGATTCGTGATTGCGCGCATATCGAGTTTATTTCAAGTGTGGCACGGCACTGTAATGCCGTAACACGCTGCCTAGGGCCATGCATCGGCAGAATACGCCAGGCGTAGAAGTCCGCGCGGGACATCTCACGCCAACTGAGATGCGTGAATGCGCGCATATCGAGTTTATTTCAAGTGTAGCACAACACTGCCATGCCGTAACATGCTCTCTAGGGCCATGCATCGGCAGAATAGGCCATGCTTAGATGTCCGCGCGAAACATCTCACGCCTACTGAGGTGCGTGAATTCGCGCGTATTCAGTTTATTTCACGTGTAGCACGGCACTGCCATGCCGTAACATGCTCGCTGGGGCCATGCATCGCCAGGTTATGCCAGGCGTACCCGTACGTGCGGGACATCTCACTCCAACTGAGATGCGTGAATGCGCGCACACTGATTTTATTTCAAGTATGGCGCGGCACTGCAATGCGGTAACACGCTCGCTAGTGCGATGCATAGGCAGAATAGGCCAGGCGTACCAGTCCGCGCGAGACACCTCACACCAACTGAGATGCGTGAATGCGCGCATATGGAGTTCATTTCAAGTGTATCACGGCACTGCCATGCCGTAACATGCTCCCTAGGGCCATGCATCGGCAGAATAGTCCAGGCGTACCTGTCCGCTCGAGACGTGACACGCCAACTGAGATGCGTAAATGCGCGCATATCGAGTTTATTTCATGAGTAGCACTACAGTGCCATGCCGTAACATGCTCTCTAGGGCCATGTATCGGCAGATTACGCCAGGATTAGCCGTCTGCGCAGGACATCACACTGCAACTGAGTTGCGTGAATGCGCATATCGAGTCTATATCAAGTGTAGCACGGCACTGCCATGCCGTAACATGCTCCCTAATGCCATGAATCTGCAGAATACGCCAGGCGTACCCGTCCGCGCGAGACATCTTACGCCAACTGAGGTGCGTGAATACGCACATATCGAGTTTATTTGAAGCGTAGCACGGCTCTGCCATGGCGCAACATGCTCGCTAGGGCCAAGTATCGCCAGGTTATGCCAGGCGTACCTGTACGTGCAAGACATCTCACGCCAACTGTGACTGCGCGCACATCGATTTTATTTCAAGTATGGCGCGGCACTGCAATGCCGTAACACGCTCGCTAGTGAGATGCATAGGCAGAATAGGCCAGGCGTACCAGTCCGCGCGAGACACCTCACACCAACTGAGATGCGTGAACGCGCGCATATGGAGTTCATTTCAAGTGTATCACGGCACTGCCATGCCGTAACATGCTCCCTAGGACCATGCATCGGCAGAATAGGCCAGGCGTACCAGTCCGCTCGAGACGTCACACGCCAACTGATATGCGTAAATGCGCGCATATCGAGTTTATTTCATGTTGTAAGGTTTCTGGCGACAGCTGGTGGTCTGATTCAGCTGCGTATTCGGCCAGGACACCTGCAGCCGGGGTCCCTGCACGGCGATAGGCATCTTGGTTCCCACGGCCGGTCCTCGCGAGGTTTATTGGATTCGAGACGGAGGATTCCACTGCCGTTTGAAAACAACATTGTTCCCTGAAGATCGACCGTGCGGCACGGAGGCAGTTAGCGACCGCCAGAACGGAGCAGGGGTGACTCACCCCTTCAACTGTGCCTGCTCGCCAGCGCCTCGCCCATTCGGACTTCCCGGAAGACGTGTCCGGCTTGAGCGTGAGAACTGTCGTTCGGACGCGAAGACAATGCTCTCTCTGGTGGGGGCGATTGTCCAGCGGCACCCTCTTTCTCCGGCGAGGCATGTGACGGGGGCGTGTCCCTATGTGTGTGTGTACGACAACGCAAGTTAGGCCACGCCCAACCTGGCGAAGGCTTCCTCAAACCTGGGGAATCCTAGGGACCGGACCCTTTTTAAACCGGACGACGAGTGCCGTGAAAAGAAAATCCTCGATCATCCTCAGATCTTCTCAGATCCTCCGACCTTCCCCCATCACCCTCCAATGGGTTCCAAAATCTTGTAAATAATGTAAAATAAACCCCCTGTACAGTTTCCTTCATAACGAAGTACGACAACGTCATTCCGAGAAGGGACCTGCGGCGCTGAAAGAGTCAGCTCACTCAAGGACCCCTCATCTCTAACAACTGGTTGGCAGCAGCTGGGATGGACCGTGCGACATCGCGATTTCTCAACCGGTAAGCGTTTCGGCATTTTGCTATAGGGTTCGCCAGGCTTCAGATTTTGAGAGAATAATCTAGAATCACTGGGAAGTGTATGTCAATTGAGAAAGAGTAATCTCACGACATTTTGCAGATAGCAATCCAGAGCGGAGAAAGCGTTGTCATGGAGCTTATGAAATTGTCAAAGTCGGACTTGCTGTTGTTATGCGAGGAACTGTCAATAGAAGTGCAGGGCAAAATTACAAAACTTGAAATATGCAAGACAATTCCAAAGCACGTAGATGGTAGATACGTGGAATTTGGTACAGGAAGAAAAAAGAAAATGGGAAGCGGAATGGGAAAAAGAGAAAGAACGGCAAAAGTGGGAAGCTGAAAAAGAAGAAAGAAATCTAAAGCGATTGCAGCTTAAAAGCGAAAATCGAAAAAAACGCGACAGTTCGAGAGCCGGGTATCCTGAAAGAGCAAGCGATGTACAATCATATAGAATGAACAGATTCATGCAGCCCTATGAAAGTAGAAGGGACATAGGATTGTACCTGGGAAACTTTGAGAGAACTTGCGAAAGGGAGAACTTTGCTCGCAGTACATGGCCGCAACGGCTTCTGACACTCTTGCCATGTGAAGTAGCTGAAGTCATAGCGAGACTTAGCACACAAGACGCAGCTGACTACGAAAAAGTCAAAGCCAGCCTGCTAAAAAGGTGCCGGCTGTCAGCCGAAGCTTTCCGACAGCGCTTCAGGAACGCAATGAAAAACGATAGCGAGGGCTATCCGGATTTCGCGTATAGACTAAAGACGAATCTGCTAGAGTGGCTAAAAGGAGCCGAGGTTTATGAAAGCCGAGACAAAATCATTGAGTGTTTTTGCCTTGAGAAATTTTACCGAAGCATTCCCCAAGTGGTGAAACTGTGGGTTCAAGACAGGGAAAAAGTCGACACAGTTGAAAGGGCCGCTGAGCTAGCAGAGGAGTACGTTTCGCGCAGAAGGTTGAGCACTGAAGAGGGTGCGTCACACGCTCGAAACGCGATGCGAGATAAAGGGCCTAGCAGAAAGACGCGAAGGGCTAGAAGTTCGGAGCAATCAGAGGCAACGAAGGTAGTGCCAGAAAAGCGTGAAGAACAGGCGAAGAGACAGGGAGCAGACAAAGCCGCGAAAAAAGAGTTTGAGGCTAGTAGGCCATTTCGTGGCTACAACTGCAATGGTGTCGGGCACTTTGCAGCCAAGTGTACAAAGCAACGTTTGGTGTTCTCGTGCGTCGAGGATAACGACGAGAATCTAGAGCTCCTTAAGCCATACCTGCACGAGCTGCACGTTAACGGGAAACCGTGCAGGGTGCTTCGTGATAGCGCCGCGACGATGGACGTTGTCCACACGTCTTACGTGTCAGTGGACGATTTTACGGGAGAAGTCTCGTGGATAAAACAGGCAGTAGAAGAACACAGTACATGCCTTCCCATAGCTAGAGTGATAATTTGTGGACCGTTTGGAGAGCTAATCACTGAGACCGCAGTTTCGAAGGCCGTGCCACTTCAATATCCTTACCTCTTCTCGAATCGATCAGACCAATTGCTACGCGAGAGAGGCCAGAAACTTGGAAGCGGGGTTATACAAGCTTTGACAAGATCGAAAACTCGTCAGCTCGCATCTCAACTAAGTCAGATTCCCGAACCTCAGGTAGCCAGAGACGCACCAGCCAGCATATCGTTGCAATCAAATGAGGAGGGAAGTGAACCAACGAGGAATGAAAGCCAGACAGCTGACCGAGCAAATGAGTGACGAGGGACTTCAACCACTAAGTCGGTAGAGGAATCCGAAAACGCTGAAGGATCCGTTTTATCTCCAACATCGCGTAGTTTTGATCGCCTTCCGCAGGTGAACAGGGAGTCCCTAACAAAAGAACAGAAGCAGGATCCCACTTTGGAAAGACGACACCTTACAGCTAAAGAGGGCATCGCGAGACGCAACATAACACTGCAACATAACATAACACTGCGACATCACACTGCAACTGAGTTGCGTGAATGCGCTTATCGAGTCTATATTAAGTGTAGCACGGCACTGTCATGCCGTAACACGCTCCCTAATGCCATGAATCTGCAGAATACGCCATGCGTACCCGTCTGCACGAGACATCTTACGCCAACTCAGGTGCGTGAATACGCACATGTCGAGTTTTTCAAGTATAGCACGGCACTGCCATGTCATAAAACGCAGGCTAGGGCCATGTATCGGCAGATTACGCCAGGCGTACCATTCCGCGCGAGACATCTCACGCCAACTGAAATGCGCGATTGCGCGCATATCGAGATTACTTCATATATGGCACTGCACTGCTATGCCGTAACACGCTCCTTTGGGCCATGCATCGGGAGAATACGCCAGGCGTACCAGTGCGCGGGGCATCTCATGTCAACATAGATGCGTGAATGCGCGCACATCGAGTTTATTTCATGTATGGCACGGCACTGCAATGGCTTAACACTCTCGCTCAGGCCATGCATCGGCAGATTACGCCAGGCGTACCGTCCGGGCGGAACAATCCACGCCAACTGAGATGCGTGAATGCGCGCATATAGAGTTTAATTCAAGTGTAGCAAGGCACTGCCATGCCGTAACACGCTCCCTAGGGCCATGCATCGGCAGATTATGCCATGCGTACAAGTCCGCGCGATACATCACACGCCAACTGAGATGCGTGAATGCGCGCATATGGAGTTTATTTGAAGCGTAGCAGGGTACTGCCATGGCGCAACATGCTCGCTAGGGCCATGCATCGCCATGTTATGCCAGGCGTACCCGTACGCGCGAGACATCTCACGCCAACTGAGATGCGTGAATTCGCGCATATCGAGTTATTTCAAGTGTAGCATGGCACTGCCGTGGCGCAACACGCTCGCTAGGGCCATGCATCGGCAGATTACGCGAGGATTACCTGTCCGCGCGAGACATCTCACGCCAACATAGATGCGTGTGTGCGCGCATATCGAGTTTATTTCAAGTGTAGCACAGCACTGTAATGCCGTAACACGCTCCCTAGGGCCATGCATCTTCAGATTGTGCCAGGCGTACCTGTCCGCGCGAGACATCACACGCCAACTGAGATGCGTGAATGCGCGCATATCGAGGTTATTTCAAGTGTAGCACGGCACTGCGATGACGTAACACGATCCCTAATACGATGCATTGGCAGAATACGCCATGCGTACCCGTCCGCGCGAGACATCACTTACAACTGAGTTTTGTGAAAGGGCATATCGAGATTATTTCAAGTGTAGCACGGCACTGCCATGCCGTAACATGCTCTCTAGGGCCATGTTTCGGTATTTTACGCCAGGCTATCTGTCCGAGCGAGACATCACACTACAACTGAGTTGCGTGAAAGCGCATATCGAGTTTTTTTCAAGTGTAGCACGGCAGTGCCATGCCGCAAGACGCTCCCTAATGCCATGGACCTGCAGTTTACGCCAGGCGTACCCGTCCGCGCGAGACATTTTACGCCAAGTGAGGTGCGTGAATACGCACACATCGAGTTTTTTCAAGTATAGCATGGCACTGCCATGCCATAAAACGCATTGTTGTGTCATGCATCGGCAGATTACGCCAAGCGTCCCCATCCGCGCGAAACAATCCACGCCAACTGAGTTGCGTGAAAGCGCATATCGAGTTTATTTCAAGTATAGCACGGCACTGCCATACCTTAAGATGCTCGCTAGGGCGATGCATCGGTAGAAAGCGCCAGACTTACCCGTCCGCGTGAGACATCTCACGCCATTTGAGTTGCAAGAATGGGCGCATATCGAGTTTATATCAAGTGTACGACGGCACTGCCATGGCGTAAAACGCTCGCTAGGGCAGGCAACGGCAGAGTAGGCCAGGCGTAGCCGTCCGCGCGAGACATCACACTACAACCGAGATGCCTGATTGCGCGCATAACGAGTTTATTAAATGTATAGCACGGCACTTCCAGGCCTTAACACGCTCGCTGGGGTAATGAATCGGCAGGTTACGTTAGGCGTTCCCGTCCGCGCGAGACAACCCACGCCAACTGAGATTCGTGAATTCGCGCATATCGAGTTTATTTCAAGTGTAGCACGGCACTGTCATGCCGTAACAAGCTCCATAGGGCCATGCAACGGCTGATTATGCCAGGCGTACCAGTCCGCGCGAGACATCTCACGCAACTGAGATGCGTGAATGCGCGCATATCGAGATTATTTCAAGTGTAGCACGGCACTGCCATGCCGCTACACGCTCCCTAGGGCCATGCGTCGGCAGATTAGGCCAGGCGTACCAGTCCGCGCGAGACATCGCACGCCAACTAAGATGCGTGAATGCGCGCACATCGAGTTTATTTCAAGTAAGGCACGGCACTGCAATGCCGTAACACTCTCGCTAGGGTCATGCTTTGGCAGATTAGGCCAGGCGTAGAAGTCCGCGCGAGATATCTCACGCCAACTGAGATGCGTGAATGCACGTGTATCGAGTTTATTTCAAGTGTAGCACGGCACTGCCATGCCGTAACAGGCTCCCTAGGGCCATGCATCGGCAGATTACGCCAGGCATACCCGTCCGTGCGAGACTTCTCACGCCAACTGAGGTGAGTGATTACGCACATATTGAGTTGATTTCAAGTGTAGCTCGGCATTGCCATGCCAGAAAGCGCTCGCTGGGGCCATGCATCGGCAGATTACGCCAGGCGTACCCCTCCGCGCGAGAGAACCGATGCCAACTGAAATGCGCGAATGCGTGCATTGCGAGATTATTTCATGGAAAGCACGGCACTTCCGCGCCGTAACACGCTCACTATTGCCATGCATCAGCAGATTAGGCCAGAGGTACCTATCCGCGCGAGACATCGCACGCCAACTCAGATGCGTGAATGTGCGACTCTCGAGTTCATTTCAAGTGTATCAGGGCACTGCCTTGCCGTAAAACGCTCGCTAGGGCCATGCATCAGCAGATTACGCTAGGCGTCGCCGTCCGCGCGAGACATCACACGCCAATTGAGATGCGTGAATGCGCGCATCTCGACTTTATTTCAAGTGTATCACGGAACTGCCATGCCGTAACATGCTCGCTAGTGCCATGCATTGGCAGAATACGCCAGGCGTACACGTCCGCGCGAGATATCACACGTCAACTGAGATGCGTGAACGCGCGCGTATCGAGTTTATTTCAAGTATAGCACAGCACTGCCAAGCCGTACCACCCTCACTATTGCCATGCGTCGGCAGAATACGCCAGGCGTACCCGTTCGCACTGAGACATCACTTGTCACTTGAGATGCGTGAATGCGGGCATATCGAATTTATTTCAAGTATAGCAAGGCAATGCCATGCCGTAAAACGCTCGCTAGGTTCATGCATCGGCAGATTACTTCAGATGTACCCGTCCGCGCGATACAACCGACGTCAACTGAGACGCGTGAATGCGCGCATATCGAGTTTATTTCAAGTATGGCACGGCACTTTCACGCCGTAAGACGCTCGCTAGGGCCATGAATAGGCAGATTACGCCAGGCGTACCCGTCCCTGCGAGACATCACACGCCAACTGAGATGCGTGAATGAGCGCTTATCGAGTTAATTTCAAGTATGGCACGGCACTCTCATGCGGTATCACGCTCGCTAGAGCCATCCATCGGCAGATTACGCCTGGCTTACGCTTGCGCGCGACAACTCATGCCAACAGAGATGCGTGAATAAGCGCATATAAATTTATTTCACGTATAGCACGGCACTTCCACGCCGTATCGCGCTCGCTAGGGCCATGCATCGGCAGATTACGACAGCCATACCCGTCCGCGCGAGACATGTAACGCCAATTGAGTTGCACAAATGCTCGCATATCGAGTTTATTTCAATTATAGCACGGTACTGCCATGCCGTAACACGCTCGCTAGGGCCATGCATCGGTAAATTACGCCAGGTGTACCCGTCCGCGCGAGACATGTTATGCGAATTGAGTTGCACGAGTGCTCGCATATCCAGTTTACTTAAATGTATAGCACGACACTGCCATGCCGTAACCCGCTCGCAGGGCCCATGCATCGGATGATTATGACAGCCGTACCCGACCGCGCGAGACATCACACTTCAGCTGAGTTGCGTGAATGCGCGCATATCGAGTTTATGTCAAGTATAGCTGAGTACAGACATGCCGTAACACGCTCACCAGGACCATGCATTGGCAGATTACGCCAGGCAACGCGTGCGCGCGAGACATCTCACGACAACTGAGATGCGTAAATACGCGCTTACGAGTTTATTTCAATTATAGTGCCGCCAATGTTTGCAGTGTTTGTTCGTTTTTCAAATCTGCCGCGACACCACCTTATCGCTTTGTTTGCGACGCAAGACGCGACTAGATTTATCTCGATTGATCGCTGCCAGGAAAAGCTGATTCTACGTTGTTCCGGAATGTTCTAGTAACTTTGCGCCCTTTATCTCGAATGTTCGCTATCAGCTTTAAATTGAGCACGGCCGACAGCGGCGGGCATTCTGTTCGACGACCGCCGAGCACGCTTGTCGCTTCGCCGCCGCCGAGTGATTCAGTCCATTTTGGGTGCAAGTCAGCCCAATAAACAGTTCTTTTAGAAGACCCTTTCGTCCGTCTTCATCGCTGCTTCGACTGCCGTCACCACTACGTGACATCTGGTGGAGGTGCTGGGTAACTTCCATGTTCCAGACGCCCCCTTCAAGTCGTGAACCCAGCCCTAAGCGCTTCACACCCGAGGACGAACCAGTAGCTCAGCGAGCCAGCCGACGTCTCCAGGGAGAGGAGCCTGAGTTTGGGAAACTGCCGGACCGCACCAGACAGCGAAAAGACGCTGCTACCAGCACTGCAACCTCGCCAAAGATGTCGACACCGATCATACTGCAGCAGCCGCGGGTGCTGCCAACTTTCAATGGATCCCTAGGCGAAGACCCTGAAGAATGGTTGGATCAATTTGAGCGCGTGGCGTCATTCAACAAGTGGGATGATGCGGCAAAGATTGGACACGTTTTTTTCTCATTGGATGGCTCCGCACGCACGTGGTACGAAAACTACGAGTCGTCCCTTACGACATGGGAGCTATTCAAGAGAGAACTATTGAAGGTATTCACCAGTGTCGTGAGGAAAGAAAGAGCCGAACGACTCCTCGAGTCCAGGATCCAGCTTCCGAATGAGCCCGTCCGCAGTTACGTCGAGGAGATGAAGCGCCTCTTTCGCCGCGCCGATCCCGGGATGACCGGGGAAAAGAAAGTTCAGTTTTTAATGCGCGGCGTAAAAGAACAACTCTTTGCAAGCCTCGTCCGCCAGCCGCCAAAAACAGTCGAGGAGTTTATGCAAGAAGCCTGCACGATTGAGAATACCCTCGACGTTCGAGCTCGGCAGTACAATCGCCCTTCCTCTGCCTGTGCAATCCGTTCGGACACGCCGGCCACCACCAGCGACAGCTTGCGGGAAGTTATCCGCGAAATCGTCCGAGAGGAGCTACGCCGATTACGGCCATCTTCCCCACAGCCACAAGCAGCGACTCTGATGGATGTGGTACGGGAAGAAGTGCAACAGGCACTTGGCACCCCGACGGCCACAGAACCCCAGGCCATGACCTACGCCGCTGCAGTAAGTACTGCTCAGCCCCAGCGACAACCCCCACGTCCTCCCCGAGATGAGCCAATCGTTCCACAACGCTGCCTCCCAGCCCCCGCCCGCCCAGCCTATGACCGACGCTCAAGCCCCAGGAAATGCGACGCCTGGAGGACTTCCGACAACCGGCCGTTGTGCTTCCATTGCGGTGAGGCCGGCCATATTCTTCGTCACTGCCCGTACCGACGTATCGGTCTTCGAGGATTTGCCGTTAACGCCCCACGACCACGCTTCGGACAACGTCCGCACGAAATCGACGAGTACCTGCGTCGAGAAGAGTACACGCCGAACCGCTTTTCGCGCTCACCATCGCCGTCAACCTCGCGCTTTGCGTCGCCACGCCGCAGCTACGCAGCCGCGGTACGAGGAAGGTCGCCCAGCCCCCGTAGGGGAAACTAAAGGCAGCAACCTCTGGAGGTGAGTTAGTTAGTTAGTTATATTGATTTTAATGGCGCAAAAGCAACTATGGCTATGATGCGCCAAACACAAGGTTAGGTTCTTGTTAAATGTTACACTTTTTATACCTAGAGTTTGTTTAAAACATTGGTTTCATTAAGAAACTTAAAAATACTTGAAAGATCAACCAGCGCTTGATCACCTAAAAGCAACTTGGGGTGCAATGGGATGTATTCATTGTAGAGTGTTGTAAAATATTTTTTTCTCAGTTGTTCCAGTTTTCTACATGAAATTAAAATGTGGTTTACAGTGAGTACATCGCCGCACATTTCGCAGAGAGGTTTGTCTTGTTTTGTCAGTAAAAAGTTGTGTGTAAGGTGTGTGTGCCCAATGCGTAGCCGACATAAAATAACTTCAGTAAAACGTTCTTGATGTCTACATGATTTCCATTCTCCTAAAACGGGTTTTATAGAATGCAGTTTGTTGTTTGCCTGTTCTTCCCATGCAGCCTGCCACTTAATTATGTGTTTACTGTGCACTAATTTCAAAAAATCCCTGTGTGGTATGTTATCTTGTTTTATTTGATCAATTCGAGCTTGTGCTGCGCATGCATCTGCTCTCTCATTACCTACAATTCCAACATGGCTGGGCACCCAGCAGAATATAATGTTATGATTTTGTTTTTTTATTTTAATTATGTTATGTATGATGTTTCCTATAATGGGTTCAGCGGCGTTTCTAGAGTGCAGCGCTTTGAGCATACTCAGTGAATCGGTGTAAATGACGCTATTTTTAATGTTTTCTTTTACTATTTGGTCTACGGCTACAAAGGCTGCATAACTCTCGGCAGTAAAAACCGATGCATACTGTGGCAGTCGTATCATTTTTTCATTTTTGTCTTGAATTACTGCACATCCAACATGACTTTCTGTTTTTGACCCATCAGTGTAAAATTCAGTGAAGGTGTCATATTTTTCTTGCAGTTCAAAGAATTCTTGTAGTATAAGCCTATGTGGCATTTCCTTTTTATGTAAGTGTGTCAGTGTGAAGTCGCACACTGAAGGCAGGTTGTACCATGGTGGTAAAGTTTCATATTTTTGTGCAATATTCGGCATGGCATCCAGTACTCCTAACTCTACACATTTATCTTCAAAGTGCATTATTAGTGGCCGGATGGATTGTGGTTTATTGTTAAATAATCTTTTGGATGGGCACTTGGTAACAATGGGATGGCAGAGATGTTTAGGAAGAGTACGGGTTTTTAGGACGTATGCGCATGTCAGTGTGACTCTTCTATCCTCTAGTGCAGGCTCATTAGCTTCAATATAAAGACTGTTTACCGGGGATGTTCTATATGCTCCAGTTGATAGTCGCAGACCAAGATTATGAACAGGGTCCAGTCTTTTCAAGTAGGATGCTCTTGCTGAACCGTATACTATGCACCCATAGTCCAGCTTGGAGCGTACCAGAGAGCGATAGATGTGTAATAGGCATGTTCTATCGGACCCCCACTGTTTTCGC
Organism: Amblyomma americanum; assembly: GCA_030143305.2. Classification (NCBI taxonomy): domain Eukaryota; kingdom Metazoa; phylum Arthropoda; class Arachnida; order Ixodida; family Ixodidae; genus Amblyomma; species Amblyomma americanum. Next base: position 66,057 of record JARKHS020014034.1, on the reverse strand, counting down.
GAGAGCACCTTTAATACATTGAGGGCTTGGGATGCTTTCTTTTTAAGGTTGTTAATGTGTGGTAGAAATGTGAGTTTCTTGTCAAAAGTGAGTCCTACAAATTTATGTTCTGGTTTAATTGGTAGTGTGGCTTGATTCAAGTATAGGTTGGGATTGAATTGTAGGCCTCGTCGCAATGAGAACAGAACAGCTACTGTTTTTTTAGGAGAGAACTTGAACCCATTTATCTCTGCCGAAGCAGCTAGTTTATTTAGTGTGATTTGTATTTGTCTCTCGCAGGACGATATGCTGGAGGAAGTGCATGCTATCTGTAGGTCATCTACATAAACCGAATACATTATGGACTTGGGTATTACTTTGGCTAACGAATTCATTTTTACTACGAAGAGTGTCGTGCTTAGAATGCAACCTTGGGGTACGCCATTCTCTTGGGTGAAAGTCATGGAGAGAGTTGTTCCTAGGCGGACCCTAAATGTGTGGTTAGCCAGAAAGTCGTTCAAGCAGTTCAGCATCCTGCCTCGGATACCTAGCTCTGCTAGGTCGCGGAGGATGCCGAACTTCCACGTGGTATCGTATGCCTTCTCTATGTCGAAGAAGACCCCGATACACTGCTGCTTGTGGATGAACGCCTCCCGTATGGTGTTCTCTAGGCGGACATGGTGATCGGTGGTTGAGCATGCTTTTCTGAATCCACATTGATGAACATCTAATAGTTGCCGAGATTCGAGTACAAAGGTGAGTCTAATGTTTATTACACTTTCAAAAGATTTAGCAATGCAGCTGGTGAGGGCTATTTGTCTGTAATTGTCAGGACTTGTTGGTGATTTTCCGGGTTTCAGAAAAGGTACTATTACTGCTTTCTTCCACTCCTCAGGTATTCTGCCAGTCATCCATATTTTATTGAAGAATTTTAACAGTGCCTGTATGGCTGTATCAGAGAGATGGGCAAGCATATTGTAATGCACATTGTCTGGGCCTGGTGCTGTCTTTTTACCGGAAGATAATACACTATTTAATTCCTGGAGCGTAATGGGCTGGTTGTAGTCTTCCTGCATGCCTGTTCCGAATGGAAGTTTTTGTTTTTCAGCTATAGCTTTGTGTTTCTGGAATGCGTTTGTGTAGTGGGACGACCTTGAGACTTCAGCAAAGTGCTCGCCCAATAAATTGGCCTGTTCTTCCAACGATGTTTGTGTACCGGGTGTTCTCAAAAGTGGAAGTGTGAAGGAAGTACGGTCACCAGTGAATTTACGGACTTTGTCCCACATTTTCTTTGATGGTATTGAACTATTTATAGAGGACACATATTTCTGCCAGGAGGTTTTCTCAGCATTCCTGCGCACGTACCGCGCTCTCGCCTTGGCCCTCTTAAAAGTGAGTAAGTTCTCTGCAGTGGGGTACCGACGCAGGGTGCCCCATGCTTTATTTTGCTGTTTTTTTGCAAATGTACATTCTTGTGTCCACCATACTTTGTGTTTCTTCTGTACGAGTCCTGTTGTTTGTGGTATAGCGAGTGTTGCAGCAGATATTATGCATGTAGTAAACCTGTCATTAATTTCATCTATGCTGAGGTCTTCAGAAAATTCTTTATCTAGAGTGGCACTTTCTGTAAAAAGTGACCAGTCGGCGAGGTGAAGTTTCCAGCGCCGTGGTCTTGTGGGGATGACTGCAGTAGACGATGAGAGGTTGATGATAATAGGTAGGTGATCACTTCCCAGAGGGTCATTTAAAACATCCCATTTAAAATCGGTAAAAAGCGATGGTGATGCGAAAGCTAAATCGAGAAAGCTCATTTTTGCCGAGCTTGGGCAACAATAAGTTGCTTTTCCTGTATTTAAAAGACAGATGTTATTTCAGAGGATAAAATCTTCGATTGTTTGCCCCCTAGAGTCGCAGCGCTCGCTTCCCCAAAAAGGGGAGTGAGCGTTAAAATCCCCAACTACCAGATATGGCTCTGGAAGTTCAACTATCAATTCTTCTAGATCATGGACTGTTAATGTAAAATGTGGAGGAATGTATACGGAACAGATTGTTAGTGTTTTATAGCTGACGATGCTGACTGCAACCGCCTCTAGTTTTGTATTGAGCTTTATTTCTCGAGCAGGGACGCCGCTTTGGACGACAATTGCGACGCCTCCTGAGAGTCGATTTGCCTGCTCGCGATCGCGTCTAAAAGTTTGATGTTTCAGGATATGCACATGTTGTGGACCAAGATTGGTCTCCTGAAGACATAAAACTATGGGTAACATTGACCCTAAAATATGTGTTATGTCACTATAATTCCGCATAAGTCCTCTGCAATTCCATTGAATTAAAAAAGCCATGCTTGTGTTTTTAAAAGAAAATGAAAGGAGATTTACTTATGTGGTGGGCCCGTTATGAGGGGCCTGTCTTTTTTTCGCTCAACAGAGCTGTTCCGCCGCTGTAATGGAGGCGGAGTGGGTGTTGTATCCATCACCTCAACAGAGCTGCTGGAGGACCGCGCAGCCGCGGTCGTGTTAGTTTCAGGCCTCTCCCGACGGGGGGAGGTCCTGCGGGATGCCGACCCATGGACCGGCGGTCCCTGCTTTGGCAGTGACAGGGCAGCTTTCGCTGACCCTGCCTGGGGCGTGGATGGCCCTGCCATAGGCTCGGTGGGAGCGGCCTTGGCAGGTGCCGGAGTGCTGTGCGGTGCTACGCCCCTGCGCACCACATCAGCGAAGTTTTGTTTTGCTGTGAAGGAGAATGTGTTTGTAAGCGCAAAACGCCTTCTCGCTTCTTTAAAAGAAATGTTTTCTTTGGTCTTTATGGTGATAATTTCTTTTTCTTTCTTCCAGGACGGACACGCCCTGGAGTATGCAGCATGTTCTCCTTCACAGTTTGCACAGCACAGGGCTGCGTCACATACATCAGACTGGTGATCGTTAGAGGCACATTTTGCGCAAGTTTTACGACCGCGGCAGCTCTGTGAGCCGTGGCCGAACCTTTGGCAGTTGAAACACCTGCGAGGGTTTGGCATGTATGGTCGTACATTGATTTTCAAATATCCCACGTCGATTGTGTCGGGCAGGGTGCTGGTGTTGAACGTCAGGATCATGTGTTTTGTGTCTATTTCCTTGTTGTCCTTCCGGATTTTGATTCGGTGGACATATATGACGTCTTGGTCGATGAGCCCTTCGAGCATTTTTTTTTCAGTTATGTGAAGAAAATCATTTTCCGATATTACGCCTCGGACAGTGTTTAGTGAGCGATGAGGACTCACGGAGACCGGGATTTCCCCTATGGACGTTAGGTTGGAGAGCTTAGAATGTTGGACATTGTCACACAGTTCGAGCAATAAGTCGCCGCTGGCCATTTTTGACAGCTTATAGCCAATGCCTAGGGTTTCAGTCAAGCACTTTGACACAAGGAAGGGGGATATTATTCTTGCCTGTTTATCTTGTTGTTCACTGTGGATCACATGATATTTGGGGAAAGTTACTTTTCTTTTTTGAAAGAAGTTGTCTGCCTCGTTCCGCCCTCTTTTGAGAGAGCGATCAGGTTTTGAAAGTTGGGGAGCCATAAAAAAACTTTGTTTTTCGGTCATGGTGCCAGCCACCCACCACGGAGTCCAACAAGGGGACGGGACAGGAACTTGATAGCAAGTCCTGCCCACGCCAGCTGTACACCTCAACTATAACCAAATATGACGCAACTCAGGGTAGTTGGTCACACAAGGTTAACCCTCGCCGCCAGGAAAAAAGGAAAAACCAAGAAGTGAGTAGGATATAGGAGAGTTGTGAGACAGAGATAGGAAAGTTAAAGATGAAGAGGAGGATAGGAAAAGGCGACTGCCGATTCCCCCCGGTCGGGTCAGGCCGGAGGTGCCGTCTGCAGGAAGCTGGGGCCAAAGTGGTGTGTTGCTTCCGCCAAGGGGCCTTAAGGGTCCAAACGCTGGGCATCGGCTCAACCACCAGGATCCCCTTTTCCCCGGACACGGCGATGCCACGCACGGCGAGGCGCGGGTGCTCGGGTCCGTGGTGATGCACAGTTCACCATCATCCCCTTGCGGAGATGTCCCTGCGAATGCTCGGGAACCCGCGGTGTCGCCACTCACCGTCGCGACGCCTGCAAGCTGCAGGCGCCCCCTGCGGGGACTCTGGAGGTGAGGTTGCTCACGAGCTGAACGCCGAAGATCCTCCACCGACCACGCCCCATGAAGACGCTGCACCCGCGACGCCGCATGAAGAACCGACACTCGCTGCATCGACGCCGCACACAATGAGAACCTCGACCACGACGCAAGCTACCTTGAAATCGACGCCGCCACCCAGAGGAGCTTCGACAACACGCCCAACCCGTGACTCGCATACGCGACGAAGCCGTGACCCGACGCCGAGAGCGACATGCAATGCAAGAGCCAGGACCTCCGACCTAGAAGTGACTATCGACGGCCGGAAAGTTACCGCTCTAGTCGACACAGGAGCCGATTACTCGGTGATGAATGGAACATTCGCTGCGCAGCTCAGAAAAGTCACAACGGCTTGGGACGGCCCACAAATTCGCACCGCTGGGGGCCACCTCATTACGCCATCAGGACGATGCACAGCGCGAGTGACTGTCAAAGGACATACCTATCCTGCGACCTTTGTTGTGCTACCGCAATGCTCCCACGAAGTGATCTTGGGTATGGATTTCCTTAATGAGCATCAGGCGGTCATCGACCTGCGATCCAAGCTGATCACGCTTTCGACGGACCAAGCCATCGCTTCGATGAAAACTCGGGAAAATCACGTTGCCCTAAGTGTCCTGGAGGAAGAAGTGAGCGTCCCACCCCGTTCAAGCGTTATCGTGACCGTAGGCGCCACGAAAGCCATAAACACTGAAGCCATCATCGAGGGGAACTTGCAGTTGCTACTAGACCGAGGAATCAGCATCGCAAGAGGCATCGCACATTTCCGCAATGACCAGGCCGAAGTACTGCTGACTAACTTCAGCGAAGAATACCGGCATATTAACAGAGGAACGACGATTGCTTTCTACGACGAAATATCTGACGTACGAGATTCCTTCGCCTTCTCCGACCCCTCCGCAGAAGATCCGCCTGACCAAGAGAACTCGCCCACTTTCGACATCAACCCAGCCCTGCACCGGAACAGACAAGACCAGATCCGCAATCTGCTTCAAAATTACAGTGAGTGCTTTTCGACATCGCCGAAGGTGCGACAGACGCCAATTGCCAAGCATCGCATTATAACGGATCAACACGTCCGACCTCTCCGTCAAAGCCCCTACCGTGTGTCTCCGCGAGAACGACAAGCCATCCGGGACCAAGTCGAAGAAATGCTTCGCGACGACGTCATCCAGCCTTCAAACAGCCCATGGGCGGCACCGGTTGTTCTAGTGAGAAAGAAAGACGGCGCACTTCGATTCTGCATGGATTACCGCCGCTTGAACAACATAACAAAGAAGGACGTCTACCCCCTCCCCCGCATCGACGACACACTGGACCGCCCCTGCAACGCCAAATATTTCTCATCGATGGACCTCAAGAGCGGCTACTGGCAAATTGAGGTCGACGAAAGAGATCGCGAGAAGACAGCATTCATAACTCCGGATGGGCTGTTTGAGTTCAAGGTGATGCCATTTGGTCTCTGTTCCGCACCAGCGACGTTTCAGCGAGTAATGGATACAGTGCTGGCAGGCCTGAAGTGGCAGATTTGTCTGGTATATTTAGATGACGTCGTTGTCTTCGCCTCGAACTTTGAAGAGCACCTCAAAAGACTTCGAACAGTACTAGACGCAATCAAGTCGTCTGGCCTAACCTTGAAAGCAGAGAAATGCCACTTTGCCTACGAAGAGCTGCTGTTTCTAGGCCACATCGTTAGCAAGGAAGGAGTACGCCCAGACCCGCAGAAAACAGCTGCTATTGAACAGTTTCAACCACCGGCCGATAAGAAAGCAGTGCGCAGATTTCTCAGACTATGCGCATATTACCGACGATTTGTGAAAAACTTTCGCGCATCGCCGAGCCCCTGACCCAACTGACGAAGGCAGACGTGCCGTTTAAATGGGAAGCGCCGCAAGCAGAAGCCTTCAAGGAACTTCAGCGTCGTTTAGTCCCCACCGATCCTTGCGCATTTTGATGAAAACGCCGATACTGAAGTTCATACCGACGCAAGCAGCGTGGGACTAGGCGCCGTTCTCGTTCAAAAAAGTGACGGGCTGGAGAAGGTCATCGCATACGCTAGCCGTTCCCTTTCCAAGGCCGAGGCTAACTATTCGACCACTGAGAAGGACTGCCTTGCCATAATCTGGGCTACGTCGAAATACCGCCCCTACCTCTACGGACGGCCGTTCAAGGTGGTCAGCGACCACCACGCGCTCTGCTGGCTTGCCCATTTGAAGGATCCCTCTGGCCGACTCGCTCGATGGAGTCTGCGTCTCCAGGAGTTTGACGTCACCGTCGTTTACAAGTCCGGACGCAAGCACACTGACGCCGATTGCCTCTCACGAGCCCCTGTAGATGCACCGCCGCTGGACGACGATGAGGACGCCTTCCTGGGACCCATCAGCGCAAGCTCTTTTGCTCAGCAGCAACGCTCGGACCCCAACCTAAAAGGCCTCATCGAGTACCTGGTAGGCAAGGTTTCTTCACCCCCCGCTTCATTCAAGCGAGGACTGTCTTCTTTCTGTGTGCAGAATGAGGTCCTTGTGAAGAAGAACTTTACAGCGAACAAAACAGCCTACCTCCTTGTTGTACCTACTTGTCTCCGCGAAGAAGATCTACAGGCTTCACACGACGAGCCGACAGCTGGACATCTCGGGTTTACTCGCACCCTCCGCCGCATTCAAGACAAGTATTACTGGCCCCGACTGTCTGCCGATGTCGCACACTATGTGAAAACATGCCGAGATTGTCAGCGACGAAAGACTCCTCCCACACGACCAGCAGGATTGCTGAACCCCATTGAACCTCCCGCAAGACCCTTTCAGCAGATTGGCATAGACTTGCTTGGCCCTTTTCCAACGTCAACATCTGGAAATAAGTGGATCATCATAGCGACCGACTACCTGACCCGCTACGCCGAGGCGAAAGCCCTACCGAACGGAACAGCAGCAGAAGTGGCCAAATTTTTCGTTGAGTGCATTCTTCTTCGACACGGCGCCCCCGATGTGCTCATCACGGACAGAGGAACAGCATTTACGGCGGAACTCACGCAAGCCATCCTGCGCTACAGCCAAACCAGCCACCGGAGGACAACTGCATACCATCCGCAGACCAACGGACTGACCGAGCACCTGAACAAAACTATCGCCGATATGCCAGCTATGTATGTCGATGCCGAACATAAAACCTGGGATGTCATCCTGCCTTACGTCGTCTTCGCCTACAACACCGCAGTGCAGGAGACCACCCAGATGACGCCTTTTAGGCTCGTCCATGGCAGGGATGCCACGACCACGCTAGACGCCATGCTGCCCAACGTTACAGAAGAAGAGAACGTCGACGTTGCCGCCTACCTTTAACGCGCAGAAGAAGCTCGAAGGCTTGCCTGATTACGGATCAAAGATCAGCAGCGGTCCGACGCCAGACGCTACAACCTACGAAGACGCAACGCGGAATACAAGCCAGGAGACCAAGTCTGGGTGTGGACGCCCATTCGCCGCCGTGGATTGAGTGAAAAGCTTTTGCGCCGCTATTTCGGCCCGTACAAGGTTCTTCGTGGGCTGGGTGAACTGGATTATGAAGTCATCCCTGACGCAATGACTGCATCCCAGCGACGCCGCGTACGACCAGAAGTTGTCCATGTAGTCCGTCTGAAGCCGTATTATGCGCGCTAAAGGCCGCTGCATTTCCATGCTCTATTTTCGTAAGATGCGTTTTTTTCCCTTACTAGTCGCATTATTTGTTTTAATGCATCGGGTCGATGCTTCTTTGAGAGGGGAGTAATGCCGCCAATATTTGCAGTGTTTGTTCGTTTTTCAAATCTGCCGCGACACCACCTTATCGCTTTGTTTGCGACGCAAGACGCGACTAGATTTATCTCGATTGATCGCAGCCAGGCAAAGCTGATTCTACGTTGTTCCGGAATGTTCTAGTAACTTTGCGCCCTTTATCTCGAATGTTCGCTATCAGCTTTAAATTGAGCACGGCCGACAGCGGCGGGCATTCTGTTCGACGACCGCCGAGCCCGCTTGTCGCTTCGCCGCCGCCGAGTGATTCAGTCCATTTTGGGTGCAAGTCAGCCGAATAAACAGTTTTTTTAGAAGACCCTTTCGTCCGTCTTCATCGCTGCTTCGACTGCCGTCACCACTACGTGACAATAGCATGGTACTGCCATGCCGTAACACGCTCGCTAGGGCCATGCATCGGCAGATTACGCCAGGCGGACGCTTGCGCGCCAGACATCACACTACATCTGAGTTTCGTGAATGCGCGCATAACGAGTTTATGTCAAGTATAGCAGGGTACAGCCATGCCGTAGCACTCTCACTAGGGCCATGATTTGGCAGATTACGCCAGGGGAATCCGTCCGCGCGAGACAGCCCACGCTAACTGAGATGCGTGAATGCGCGCATATCCAGTTTACATCGAGTATAGCAGGGCACCGCCATGCCCTAACACGCTTGCTGGGATATGATTCCGCAGATTGCGCGAGGCGTACCCGTTCGCGCGAGACAGCCCACGCTAACTGAGATGCGTGAATGCGCGCCTCTCGAGTTTATGTCAAGTATAGCAGGGCACTGCCATGCCGTAACACGATTGCTGGGGCCATGCATCGGCCGATTACGCCAGGCATACCCTTCCGCGCGAGACATCACACTACAACTCAGTTGAGTGAATGCGCGCATATCGAGTTTATGTCAAGTATAGCACGGCACTGCCATGTCGTAACACGCTTGCTGGGGCAATGCACCGGCAGATTACGCCAGGCATACCCGTCCTCGCGAGACATCACACGCCAACTAAGGTGCGCGAATGCAGGCCTATCGAGTTTATTTCAAGTATAGCACGGCACTGGAATGCTGTTACACGCTCGCTAGGACGATGTATCTGTAGATTACGTCAGGCGTACCCGTCCGTGCTAGGCATCACACGCCAAGTGAGATGCGTGAATGAGCGCATATCGAGTTTATTTCAAGTATGGCACGTCACTGCCACACCGTAACGCCATCGCTAGGGCCATTCATCGGCAGATTACGCCAGGCGTACCCGTCTGTGCGAAACATCACACGCCAACTGCGATGCGTGAATGCGCGCATATCGAGATTATTTCAAGTATGGCGCGGCACTTTCACGCCGTATGACGCTCGCTAGGGCCATGCATTGGCAGATTACGACAGGCGTACCCGACTTGTGCGAGACATCACTCGCCAAGTGAGTAGCGTGAATGCGCGCATATCAAGTTTTTTCCAGTACAGCACGGCACTGCCATGCCGCATCACGCTCGCTAAAGCCATGCATCGGTAGATTACGCAAGGCATACGCTTGCGCGCAAGACAACTCATGCCAACTGAGATGGGTGAATGAGCGCAAATCAAGTTTTTTTCACATATAGCACGGCACTGCCACGCCGTGACACGCTTTCTAGGGCCATGCATCGGCAGATTACGCCAGGCGTATCCGTCCGCACGAGACAGCCTACGCTAACTGAGATGCGTGAATGCGCGCATATCGACTTTATGCCAAATATAGCAGGGATCTGCCATGCCGTAACACGCTCGCTAGGGCCATGCATCGGCAGATTTCACCAGGCGTACCCGTCCGAGCGAGACAGCCAACGTTGAGATGCGTGAATGCGCGCATATCGAGTTTACGTCGAGTGTAGCAGGGCACTGCCATCCCATAACACGCTCGCTTGGATATAATTCCGCAGATTACGCTAGGCGTACCCGTCCGCGCGAGACAGCCCACGCTAACCGAAATGCGTGAATGCGCGCATATCGAGTTTATGTCAAGCATAGCAGGGCACTGCCATGCCGTATCACGCTTGCTAGAGCCATGCATCGGTAGAGTACGCCAGGCGTACGCTTGCGAGCAAGACATCACACGCCCATTGGAGGCGTGAATTAGCGCATATCGAGTTTATTTCATGAATAGCAAGGCACTTTCACGCCGTATGACGCTCGCTAGGGCCATGCATGGGCAGATTACGACAGGCGTACCCGTCCGCGGAAGACTTCACACGCCAACTGGGATGCGTGATGGCGCGCATATCAAGTTTTTTTTGCAGTATATTACGGCACTGCCATGCCGTATCACGCTCGCTAGAGCCATGCATCGGCAGATTACGCCAGGTGTACGCTTGCGTGCAAGACAACTGATGTCAACTGAGATGCGTGAATGAGCGCAAGTCAAGTTTATTTCACATATACCACGGCACTGCCACGCCGTAACACGCTCTCTAGGGCCATGCATCGGCAGATTTCACCAGGCGTACCCGTCCGAGCAAGACAGCCCATGCTTACTGAGATGTGTGAAAGCGCACATATAGAGCTTATATCGAGTATAGCAGGGCACTGCCATGCCCTAACACGCTCGCTGGGATATGCTTCCGCAGATTACGCCAGGCGTACCCGTCCACGCGAGACATCTCACGCCGAGTTCGTGAATGCGAGCATATCGAGTTTATGCCAAGCATAGCAGGGCACTGCCATGCCGTGACACGCTCGCTAGGGCCATGCATCGGCCGATTACGCCAGGCGTACCCGTCCGCGCGAGACAGCCTACGCTGAGATGCGTGAATGAGCTCATATCGTGTTTACATCGAGCATTGCAGGGCACTGCCATGCCGTAACACGGTCGCTGGGATATGCTTCGGCTGATTACGCGAGGCGTACCCGTCTGCGCCAAACATCACACGCCAACTGAGATGCGTGAATGCGCGCATATCGAGATTATGTCAAGTATGGCACGGCACTTTCACGCCGTATGACGCTCGCTAGGGCCATGCATCGGCAGATTACGACAGGCGTACCCGTCCGCGGGTGACTTCACACGCCAACTGAGTAGCGTGAATGCGCGCATATCAAGTTTTTTTCCAGTATGGCACGGCACTGCCATGCCGTATCACGCTCGCTAGAGCAATGCATCGGTAGATTACGCTAGGCGTACGCTTGCGCGCAAGACAACTCATGCCAACTGAGATGCGTAAATGAGCGCAAATCAAGTTTATTTCACATATACCATGGCACTGCCACTCCGTAACACACTCTCTAGGGCCATGCATCGACAGATTACGCCAGGCGTATCCGTCCGCACGAGACAGCCTACGCTAACTGAGATACGTGAAATCGCGCATATCGACTTTATGCCAAATGTAGCAGGGATCTGCCATGCCGTAACACGCTCGCTAGGGCCATGCATCGGCAAATTTCACCAGGCGTACCCGTCCGAGTGAGACAGCCCACGCTGAGATGCTTGAATGCGCGCAAATCGAGTTTATGTCGAGTTTTGCAGGGCACTGCCATGCCGTAACACGCTCGCTGGGATATAATTCCGCAGATTACGCCAGGCGTACCCGTCCGCGCGAGGCACCCCACGCTGAGATGCGTTAATGCGCGCATATCGAGTTTACATCGAGTATAGCAGGGAACTGCCATGCCGTAACACGCTCGCTAGGGCCATGCATCGGCAGATTACGCCAGGCGCAAACGTCCACGTGAGACATCTCACGCCAACTGAGTTGGTGAATGCGCGCATATCGAGTTTGCTTCGAGTATAGCAGGGCACTGCAATGCCGTAACACGCTCGCTGGGATATGCTTCCGCAGATTACGCGAGGCGTACCCGTCCGCGCGAGACACCCCACGCTGAGATGCGTGAATGCGCGCACATGGAGTTTGTTTCACATATAGCACCGCACTGCCACGCCGTAACACGCTTGCTAGGGCCATGCATAGGCAAATTACTCCAGGCGTATCCGTCCGCGCGAACAGCCCACGCTAACTGAGATGCGTGAATGCGCGCATATCGAGTTTACGTCGAGTATAGAAGGGCACTGCATATCGAGTTTACATCGAGTATAGCAAGGGCACTGCCATGCCCTAACACGCTCGCTGGGATACGCTTCCGCAGATTACACGAGGCGTACCCGTTCGCGCGAGACAGCCCACGCTAACTGAGATGCGTGAAGGCGCGCATATCGGGTTTATGTCAAGTATAGCAGGGCACTGCCATGCCGTAACACGCTCTCTGGGGCCATGCATCGGCAGATTACGCCAGGCATACCCTTCCGCGCGAGACATCACACTACAACTGAGTTGAGTGAATGCGCGCATAAAGAGTTTGTGTCAAGTATAGCAGGGCACTGCCATGTCGTAACACGCTTGCTGGGGCATGCATCGCCAGATTACGCCAGGCGTACCCGTCCTCGCGAGACATCTCACGCCAACTAAGGTGCGCTAATGCATGCCTATCGAATTTATTTCAAGTATAGCACGGCACTGGAATGCCGTAACACGCTCGCTAGGGCCATGAATCGGTAGATTACGTCAGACGTACCCGTCCGTGCGAGACATCACACGCACACTGATATGCGTGGATGAGCGCATATCAAGTTTATTTCATGTATGGCAAGGCACTGCCACACCGTAACACCATCGCTAGGGCCGTGCATCGGCAGATTACACCAGGCGTACCCGTCTTGTGCGAGACATCACACGCCAACTGAGATGCGTGAATGCGCGCATATCAAGTTTTTTTCCAGTATAGCACGGCACTGCCATGCCGTATCACGGTCGCTAGAGCCATGCATCGGCAGATTACGCCAGGCGTACGCTTCCGCGCAAGACAACTCATGCCAGCTGAGAGGCGTGAATGAGCGCAAAACAAGTTTATTTCACATATAGCACGGCACTGCCACGCCGTAACACGCTCTCTAGGGCCATGCATCGGCAGATTACGCCAGGCGTATCCGTCTGCGCGAGACAGCGTATGGTAACTGAGATGCGTGAATGCGCGCATATGGAGTTTATGCCAAATATAGCAGTTCTCTGCCATGCAGTAACACGCTCGCTAGGGCCATGAATTGGCAGATTTCACCAGACGTACCCGTCCGAGCGAGACAGCCCACGCTGAGATGCGTGAATGCGCGCAAATCGAGTTTACGTCGAGTATAGCAGTGCACTGGCATGCAGTAACACGCTCGCTGGGATATAATTACGCAAATTACGTTAGGCGTACCCGTCCGCGCGAGGCAGCCACGCTAACTGAGATGCGTGAATGCGCGCATATCGAGTTTATGTCAAGCATTACAGGCCCCTGCCATGCCGTAACACGCTCGCTAAGGGCAATGCATCGGCAGATTACGCCAGGCGTACCCTTCCGCGCGGGACAGCCCACGCTAACTGAGATGCGTGAATTCGCGCATATCGAGTTTACATCGAGTATAGTAGGGCACTGCCATGCCCTAACACGCTCGCTGGGATATGCTTCCGCAGATTACGCCAGGCGAACCCGTACGCGCGAGATATTATACTGAAACTGAGTTGCGTGAATACGCGCATATCGAGTTTATGTCAAGAATAGCAGGGCACTGCCATGTCGTAACGCGCTTGCTGGGGCCATGCATCGGCAGATTACGCCACGCGTACTCGTCCGTGCGAGACATCACACGCCGAGTGAGATGCGTGAATGAGCGCATATCGAGTTTATTTCAAGTATGGCACGGCACTGCCACACCCTAACACCATCGCAAGGGCCATGCATCGGCAGATTACGCCAGGAGTACCCGTCTGCGAGTCATACACGACAACTGATCTGTGTGAATGCGCGCATATCCAGATTATTTCAACTATGGCATGGCACTCTAGCAGAAGCCTCAAGCCGAGTAAAGTGAAATCGCGAGCTGTCGCCCTCTGCAATAACTTGGAACTGGTGCAGTTGGCAAACACTATAAGTAAGTGCAGAGAAAAGACTCTTAGCATGTTTTTTTCTGCAAAGACTCACAAAGAGGAGGTTCCGTTCCGGTGTATTGTTAGTGAGCGCTACACTTACCAAAGGCTTATTAGCCAATACCTGTTGAGGCATTTAAACTCGCTTGTTGTTGATGATCCCTTCGGTACGAAGAACTCGACGGAAATTATAGCTTTCTTTCAATCCTGCAAAGGCACTGGAAACATGTTTTCGGTAGATGCCAATTACCTTTTCTATTCCATTCCAGACAAAGAGTTTTTCTCAGCTATTCAGTCTTGCATTGAAAAGAAAAGTGTGTTGTTTCAAAATTCAGCTTGTATCTCAATGGAGAGTTTTCTTTCTTTGTTGGAATTCTACCTTAGTGCTACTGTGGTCGAGTTTGACAATCAGGTGCACATACAGAAGAAAGGAATTTGTATAGGGTCCTGTGTAGCGCCAGTGTTAAGTAATATTTTCCTCGCAGCAGTTGACAAAAATCTGGACGATAGGTTCGATAAGAGCAAAGTTTTAAAGGTTTTCAGGTATGTCGACGATTTTTTAGTTGTGTTAGCCAAGCAAGACGCACCAGCTTATAGAGCCACTGTAAATGAAATTCTAGATACAATTAATGAACTGAGCCATGGTTTGGAATTCACTTGTGAATTTCCTCAGAACAACAAGTTACAGTTTTTGGACTTGGAACTATCCTTGGTACGAGATAGATACTGTTGGATGTACAAGCCTCGAAGTCAAAAAGAGCTGTTGTCCTACGAGTCAGCTCACTCAAAAACAGGTAAACGAGCCATAGCCACATCTGGATTAGGATCTGCACTAACAAAATCTTGCGAGCATTGCATGCAAGAGAGCTTCCAACTGCAGACCGCACGGTTACTACAGGCAGGTTTTCCGCAGACTGTGATTTCGGCAGTGACTGAAACTCTGCTTCAAAAAGTTAAAGGCAAGGAGAAGAAAGTTACTCAGGAAAGCAATAGGAGGGTGAGGCCCGCCGTTAACCCCTATTCCCACCGGGTAGCACATAATTTGAAAAAGGTTGCGAATAAATATGAGATTCCCGTAGTCTTTTCTGCCCCTTGCAAGCTAGCTACGTTGTGTCACAGGATATATAACGAAAAGCCGAGACAGCAAACCTGTGGCGTAAAGCATGCCAACATGTTCGTCAAGTGTAGGGTAGGGGTGATTTACCAGATACTGCTTACATGCGAAAAAGTTTATATTGGACAAACTCGAAGGTGCTTGAACGAACGTTTAGGTAACATGAGCGCTTACTTGAAAAAGGCACTGCCTCTAATCTAGCGCTTCATTGCAAGGAGTGTAAATGCATGCCTCGTTCACGCGAAACTGTAGTTCTTGATAGTAGAGACAGTGTAGCCCGGGAATTGAAGGAAGCTTTCTTTATAAAAAGAAAGGGCTTGGAATGTGTCAGTGACGCGTCTAAATCCTTGTACGGAAGTGAACTTGCCTTTTTGGAACAACATTGCTAAAAAAATTTTATTTTTAACTACGCGTGTTTCAATCGTTGAGTGTCACTGTTGCATCGTTTTTTTGTTAAAGTCTGTGAATTTTTTAGCCTTACGTTGCTACATTCTGTCAATTTTTATTCTTTCCATAATTCCATTTCTTCAGTTTTTTTCGGTTTTACCATTATTATCTGCTATGGATGTTTTATCGGTTTTTATGACTCTTTACACCTTGTAACATTAGCTGTTTAGGTCAACATGTAGTTTTTGTTACCATCCCTTTGAGTTTCTGTGGACTTTAGCCTTTTCACCCTGTTGTGTTTTTATCGCTTTTATGGCTCTTTACACCATGTGAAATTAACTGTGTATAGTCATTGAGTGTAGTTTCCTTTTTGTTACCACCCCTTTTGAGATTCAGTTCCCTGTTGGCTTTATCGCCTTGTTTTGTTTTTTATCGCTTTTTGGCTCTTTGCATCATGTGACGTTGACTGCATCTGACTATCTTTGCCACTGCCTTCCTATATATTGCGCGAGTTTCGCTCAATAAAATCAGTTGTCAGTCAGCGCTCTTTCCTGTCACTTCCTCGTTTCGCCTTCCGGCTTCTTCTTTAGCGCTGTTTTCACTATTGTCGGCACGGCACTCTCACGCCGTATGACGCTCGCTAAGGCCATGTATCGGCAGATTACGACAGGCGTACCCGTACACGGGAGACTTCACTCGCCAACTCAGATTCGTGAATGAGCGCATATCAAGTTTATTTCACGTATAGCATGGTACTGCCATGCCGTAACACGCTCGCTAGGGCCATGTATCGGTAGATTACGACAGCCGTACCCGTCCGCGCGAGACATCACACTACAGCTGAGTTGCGTGAATGCGCGCATATCAGGTTTATGTCAAGTATAGCTGGGTACAGCCATGCCGTAACACGCTCACTAAGGCCACGCATCGGCAGATTACGCCAGGCGTACCCGTCCGTGCGAGACAGCCTACGCTAACTGAGATGCGTGAATGCGCGCATATCGAGTTTACGTCGAGTATAGCAGGGCACTGCCATGCCGTAACACGCTCGCTGGGATATGCTTCCGCAGGTTACACGAGGCGTACCCGTCCGCGCGAGACAGCCCACGCTAACTGTGATGCGTGAATGCGCGCTTATCGCGTTTACGTCGAGTATAGCAGGGCACTGCCATGCCGTAACACGCTCGCTGGGATATGCTTCTGCTGATTGCGCGAGGCGTACCCGTCCACGCGAGAAATCCCACGCTAACTGAGATGCGTGAATGCGCGCATATAGAGTTTATGTCAAATATAGCAGGGCACTGCCATGCCGTAACACGCTGGCTAGGGCCATGCATCGGGTGATTACGCCAGGCGTACCCGTCCACGCGAGACATTTCACGCGGAGTTCGTGAATGCGTGCATATCGAGTTTACTTCGAGTACAGCAGGGCACTGCCATGCCGTAACACGCTCGCTGGGATATGCTTCCGCAGATTATACGAGGCGTACCCGTCCGCGCGAGACAGCCCACGCTCACTGATATGCGTGAATGCGCGCCTATCGAGTTTACATCGAGTATAGCAGGGGACTGCCATGCCGTAACACGCTCGCTAGGGTCATGCATCGGCAGATTACGCCAGGCGCAAACGTCCACGCGAGACATCTCACGCCAACTGAGTTGGTGAATGCGCGCATATCGAGTTTACGTCGAGTATAGAAGGGCACTGCCATGCCGTAACACGCTCGCTAGGATATGCTTCCGCAGATTACGCGGGGCGTACTCGTCCGCGCGAGACAGCCCACGCTGATTGAGATGCGCGAATGCGCGTATATCGAGTTTACATCGAGTATAGCAGGGCTCTGCCATTCCGTAACACGCTCGCTGGGATATGCTTCCGCAGATTACGCCAGGCGTACCCGTACGCGCGAGACATCACACTGAAATTGAGTTGTGTGAATGCACGCAAATCAGTTTTTTTCACGTATGTCACGGCACTGCCAAGACGTAACAAGCTCGCTTGGGCCATGCACCGGGAGATTGCGCCAGGCTTACCCGTCCGCGCGAGACATCACGCTACAACTGAGTTGCGTGAATGAGCGCATATCGAGTTTATGTCAAGTATAGCAGGGCACTGCCATGCCGTAACACGATCGCTGGGGCCATGCATCGGCAGATAACGCCAGGCGTACCTGTCCGTGCGAGACATCACACGCCAACTGAGATGCGTGAAAGCGCGCATATCGAGATTATATCAAGTATGGCACGGCAATCTCCCGCCGTTTGACGCTCGCTAGGGCCATGCAACGGCAGATTACGACAGGCGTACCCTTCCGCGCGAGACAGCCCACGCTGAGATGCGTAAATGCGCTCATATCAAGTTTAGAGTATAGCAGGGCACTGCCATGCCCTAACACTTTCGCTGGGATATGCTTCCGCAGATTACGCGAGGCGTACGCGTCCACGCGAGACATCTGACGCCAACTGAGTTGCGTGAATGCGCGTATATCGCGTTTACGTCGAGTATAGCAGGGCACTGCCATGCCGTAACACGCTCGCTGGAATGTGCTTGCGTAGATTACGCGAGGCGTACCCGTTCGCGCGAGACAGCCCACGCTAACTGAGATGCGTGAATGCGCGCATATCGAGTTTACATAGAGTATAGCACGGCACTGCCACGCCGTAACACGCTCGCTAGGGCCATACATCGGCCGATTACGCCAGCCGTACCTGTCGGCGCAAGACATCCCACGCTAACTGAGATGCGTGAATGCGCGCATATCGAGTTTACATCGAGCACAGCAGGGCACTACTATGCCGTGACGCGATCGCTGGGATATGCTTCTCCTGATTACGCGAGGCGTACCCGTCCGCGCGAGACAGCTCACGCTGAGATGCGTGAATGCGCGCATATCGACATTATGTCAAGTATAGCAGGGCACTGCAAAGCCGTAACACGCTCGCTGGGGCCATGCATCGGCAGATTACACCAGGCATACCATTCCGCGCGAGACATCTCACTGCAACTGAGTTGCGTGAATGCGCGCATATCGAGTTTATGTGAAGTATAGCACCGCACTGCTTTGCCGTAACACTCTCGCTAGGGCCATGTGTCGGTAGATTACGCCACGCGTACCCGTCCGTGCTAGACATCACACGCCAACCGAGATGCTTGAATGCGTGCATATCGAGAATATTTCAAGTATGGCACGGTACTCTCGCGCCGTATGACGCTCGCTAGGGTCATGCATCGGCAGATTACGGCGGGCGTATGCTTGCGCGCGAGACAACTCATGCCAACTGAGATGCGTGAATGAGCGCATATCAAGATTATTTCACATATAGCACGGCACTGGCACGCCGTAACACGCTCTATAGGGCCATGCATCGGGAGATTTCGCCAGGCGTACCCGTCCGCTCGAGACAGCCCAGGCTAACTGAGATGCGTGAATGCGCGCATATCGAGTTTTCGTCGGGTATGTCAGGGCACTGCCATGCCGTAACATGCTCGCTGGGATATGCTTCCGCAGATTACGCGAGGCGTACCCGTCCGCGCGAGACAACACACGCTGAGATGCGTGAATGCACGCATATCGAGTTTATGTCAAATATAACAGGGCACTGCTTTGCCGTAACACGCTCGCTAGGACCATGCATCGGCAGATTATGCCAGGGGTACGCGTCCACGCGAGACATCTCTCGCCAACTGAGTTGCGTGAATGCGCGTATATCGAGTTTACTTCGAGTATAGCAGGGCACTGCCATGCACTAACAAGCTCGCTGGGATATGCTTCCGCAGATTACTCGAGGCGTACCTGTCCGCGCGAGGCACCCCACGCTGAGATGCGTTAATGCGCGCATATCGAGTTTACATCGAGTATAGCAGGGAACTGCCATGCCGTAACACGCTCGCTAGGGCCATGCATCGGCAGATTACGCCAGGCGCAAACGTCCACGTGAGACATCTCACGCCAACTGAGTTGGTGAATGCGCGCATATCGAGTTTGCTTCGAGTATAGCAGGGCACTGCAATGCCGTAACACGCTCGCTGGGATATGCTTCCGCAGATTACGCGAGGCGTACCCGTCCGCGCGAGACACCCCACGCTGAGATGCGTGAATGCGCGCACATGGAGTTTGTTTCACATATAGCACCGCACTGCCACGCCGTAACACGCTTGCTAGGGCCATGCATAGGCAAATTACTCCAGGCGTATCCGTCCGCGCGAACAGCCCACGCTAACTGAGATGCGTGAATGCGCGCATATCGAGTTTACGTCGAGTATAGAAGGGCACTGCCATGCCGTAACACGCTCGCTAGGATATGCTTCCGCAGATTACGCGGGGCGTACTCGTCCGCGCGAGACAGCCCACGCTGATGGAGATGCGCGAATGCCCGTATATCGAGTTTACATCGAGTATAGCAGGGCTCTGCCATTCCGTAACACGCTCGCTGGGATATGCTTCCGCAGATTACGCCAGGCGTACCCGTACGCGCGAGACATCACACTGAAATTGAGTTGTGTGAATGCATGCAAATCAGTTTTTTTCACGTATGTCACGGCACTGCCAAGACGTAACAAGCTCGCTTGGGCCATGCACCGGGAGATTGCGCCAGGCTTACCCGTCCGCGCGAGACATCACGCTACAACTGAGTTGCGTGAATGCGCGCATATCGAGTTTATGTCAAGTATAGCAGGGCACTGCCATGCCGTAACACGATCGCTGGGGCCATGCATCGGCAGATAACGCCAGGCGTACCTGTCCGTGCGAGACATCACACGCCAACTGAGATGCGTGAAAGCGCGCATATCGAGATTATATCAAGTATGGCACGGCAATCTCCCGCCGTTTGACGCTCGCTAGGGCCATGCAACGGCAGATTACGACAGGCGTACCCTTCCGCGCGAGACATCCCACGCTGAGATGCGTAAATGCGCTCATATCAAGTTTAGAGTATAGCAGGGCACTGCCATGCCCTAACACTTTCGCTGGGATATGCTTCCGCAGATTACGCGAGGCGTACGCGTCCACGCGAGACATCTGACGCCAACTGAGTTGCGTGAATGCGCGTATATCGCGTTCACGTCGAGTATAGCAGGGCACTGCCATGCCCTAACACGCTCGCTGGAATGTGCTTGCGTAGATTACGCGAGGCGTACCCGTTCGCGCGAGACAGCCCACGCTAACTGAGATGCGTGAATGCGCGCATATCGAGTTTACATAGAGTATAGCACGGCACTGCCACGCCGTAACACGCTCGCTAGGGCCATACATCGGCCGATTACGCCAGCCGTACCTGTCGGCGCAAGACATCCCACGCTAACTGAGATGCGTGAATGCGCGCATATCGAGTTTACATCGAGCACAGCAGGGCACTACTATGCCGTAACGCGATCGCTGGGATATGCTTCTGATTACGCGAGGCGTACCCGTCCGCGCGAGACAGCTCACGCTGAGATGCGTGAATGCGCGCATATCGACATTATGTCAAGTATAGCAGGGCACTGCAAAGCCGTAACACGCTCGCTGGGGCCATGCATCGGCAGATTACACCAGGCATACCATTCCGCGCGAGACATCTCACTGCAACTGAGTTGCGTGAATGCGCGCATATCGAGTTTATGTGAAGTATAGCAGGGCACTCTCATGTCGTAACGCGCTTGATGGGGCCATGCATCAGCAGATTACGCCTGGCGTACCCGTCCGCGCGAGACATCTCACGCCAACTAAGGTGCGCGAATGCATGCCTATCGAGTTTATTTCAAGTATAGCACCGCACTGCTTTGCCGTAACACTCTCGCTAGGGCCATGTGTCGGTAGATTACGCCACGCGTACCCGTCCGTGCTAGACATCACACGCCAACCGAGATGCTTGAATGCGTGCATATCGAGAATATTTCAAGTATGGCACGGTACTCTCGCGCCGTATGACGCTCGCTAGGGCCATGCATCGGCAGATTACGGCGGGCGTATGCTTGCGCGCGAGACAACTCATGCCAACTGAGATGCGTGAATGAGCGCCTATCAAGATTATTTCACATATAGCACGGCATTGGCACGCCGTAACACGCTCTATAGGGCCATGCATCGGGAGATTTCGCCAGGCGTACCCGTCCGCACGAGACAGCCCAGGCTAACTGAGATGCGTGAATGTGCGCATATCGAGTTTTCGTCGGGTATGTCAGGGCACTGCCATGCCGTAACATGCTCGCTGGGATATGCTTCCGCAGATTACGCGAGGCGTACCCGTCCGCGCGAGACAACACACACTGAGATGCGTGAATGCACGCATATCGAGTTTATGTCAAATATAACAGGGCACTGCTTTGCCGTAACACGCTCGCTAGGACCATGCATCGGCAGATTATGCCAGGGGTACGCGTCCACGCGAGACATCTCTCGCCAACTGAGTTGCGTGAATGCGCGTATATCGAGTTTACTTCGAGTATAGCAGGGCACTGCCATGCACTAACAAGCTCGCTGGGATATGCTTCCGCAGATTACTCGAGGCGTACCTGTCCGCGCGAGGCACCCCACGCTGAGTTGCGTTAATGCGCGCATATCGAGTTTACATCGAGTATAGCAGTGCACTGCCATGCCCTAAAACGCTCTCTGGGATATGCTTCCGCAGATTACAGCGAGGCGCACCCGTTCGCGCGAGACATCACACTGAAACTGAGTTGCGTGAATGCGAGCAAATCAGTTTTTTTCCCGTATAGCACGGCACTGCCATGCCGCAACACGCTCGCTGGGGCCATGCATCATCAGATTACGCCAGACATACCCTTCCGCGCGAGACATCACACTACAACTGAGTTGAGCGAAAGCGCACACATCGAGTTTATGTCAAGTATATCAGGGCACTGCCATGTCTTAACACGCTTGCTGGGGCCATGCAACGGCAGATTACGCCAGGCGTACCCATCCTCGCGAGACATCACACGCCATCTAAAGTGCGCGAATGCATGCCTATAGAGTTCATTTCAAGTATAGCACGGCACTGCCATGCCGTAACACGCTCTCTAGGGCCATGTATCGGTAGATTACGCCAGGCGTGCCCGTCCGTGCGAGACATCACACGCCAACTGAGATGCGTGAATGCGCGCATATCGAGATTATTTCAACTATGGCACGGCACTCTCACGCCGTATGATGCTCGCTAGGGCCATGTATCGGCAGATTACGACAGGCGTACCCGTCCGCGGGAGACTTCACTCGCCAACTGAGATTTGTGAATGAACGCATATCAAGTTTATTTCACGTATAGCATGGCACTACCACGCCGTAACACGCTCTCTAGGGCCGTGCATAGGCAAATTACGCCAGGCGTATCCGTCCGCGCGAGACAGCCGACGCTAACTGAGATGCGTGAATGCGAGCATATCGAGTTTGTGTCAAGCATATATAGCAGGGCACTGCCATGCCGTAACACGCTCGCTGGGATATGCTTCCGCAGATTACACGAGGCGTACCCGTCCGCGCGAGAAAACCCACGCTAACTGAGATGGGTGAAGCCGCGCCTAACGAGTTTACATCGAATATAGCAGGGCACTGCCATGCCGTAACACGCTCGCTGGGATAGGCTTCCGCTGATTACGCGAGGCGTACCCGTCCGCGCGAGAAATCCCACGCTAACTGAGATGCGTGAATGCGCGCATATCGAGTTTGTCAAATATTGCACTGCACTGCCATGCCGTAACACGCTCGCTGGGGCCATGCATCGGCAGGTTACGCCAGGCGTACACGTCCGCGCGAGACAGCCCACTCTAACTGAGATGCTTGAGTGCGCGCATATCGATATTATGTCAAGCATATCAGGGCACTGCCATTCGTAACACGCTCGCTAGGCCATGGATTGGCAGGTTGCGCCAGGCGTACCGGTCCGCACGAGACAGAACGCGCTGAGATGCGTGAATGCGCGCATATCGAGTTTATGTCAAGAATAGCAGGGCACTGCCATGCCGTAACACGCTCGCTGGGGCCATGCATCGGCAGATTACGCCAGGAGTACCCGTCCGCGCGAGACGTCACACTACAACTGTGTTGCGTGAATGCGCGCATATTGAGTTTATGTCAAGCATAACAGGGCGCTGCCATTCCGTAACACGCTCGCTAGGGCCATGCATCGGCAGATTACGCCAGGCGAACCCGCCCGCACGAGACAGAACGCGCTAACTGAGATGCGTGAATGCGCGCATATCGAGTTTACGTCGAGTATGTCAGGGCACTGCCATGCCGTAACACGCTCGCTGGGATATGCTTCCGCATATTACGCGAGGCGTACCCGTCCGCGCGAGACAGCCCACGCTAACTGAGATGCATGAATGCGCGCATAACGAGTTTATGTCAAGTATAGCAGGGCACTGTCATGCCGTAACACGCTCGCTGGGGCCTTGCGTCGGCAGATTACGCGAGGCGTACCCGTCCGCGCGAGACAACACACGCTGAGATGCGTGAATGCACGCATATCGAGTTTATGTCAAATATAACAGGGCACTGCTTTGCCGTAACACGCTCGCTAGGACCATGCATCGGCAGATTATGCCAGGGGTACGCGTCCACGCGAGACATCTCTCGCCAACTGAGTTGCGTGAATGCGCGTATATCGAGTTTACTTCGAGTATAGCAGGGCACTGCCATGCACTAACAAGCTCGCTGGGATATGCTTCCGCAGATTACTCGAGGCGTACCTGTCCGCGCGAGGCACCCCACGCTGAGTTGCGTTAATGCGCGCATATCGAGTTTACATCGAGTATAGCAGTGCACTGCCATGCCCTAAAACGCTCTCTGGGATATGCTTCCGCAGATTACAGCGAGGCGCACCCGTTCGCGCGAGACATCACACTGAAACTGAGTTGCGTGAATGCGAGAAAATCAGTTTTTTTCCCGTATAGCACGGCACTGCCATGCCGCAACACGCTCGCTGGGGCCATGCATCATCAGATTACGCCAGACATACCCTTCCGCGCGAGACATCACACTACAACTGAGTTGAGCGAAAGCGCACACATCGAGTTTATGTCAAGTATATCAGGGCACTGCCATGTCTTAACACGCTTGCTGGGGCCATGCAACGGCAGATTACGCCAGGCGTACCCATCCTCGCGAGACATCACACGCCATCTAAAGTGCGCGAATGCATGCCTATAGAGTTCATTTCAAGTATAGCACGGCACTGCCATGCCGTAACACGCTCTCTAGGGCCATGTATCGGTAGATTACGCCAGGCGTGCCCGTCCGTGCGAGACATCACACGCCAACTGAGATGCGTGAATGCGCGCATATCGAGATTATTTCAACTATGGCACGGCAATCTCACGCCGTATGATGCTCGCTAGGGCCATGTATCGGCAGATTACGACAGGCGTACCCGTCCGTGGGAGACTTCACTCGCCAACTGAGATTTGTGAATGAACGCATATCAAGTTTATTTCACGTATTGCATGGCACTACCACGCCGTAACACGCTCTCTAGGGCCGTGCATAGGCAAATTACGCCAGGCGTATCCGTCCGCGCGAGACAGCCGACGCTAACTGAGATGCGTGAATGCGAGCATATCGAGTTTGTGTCAAGCATATATAGCAGGGCACTGCCATGCCGTAACACGCTCGCTGGGATATGCTTCCGCAGATTACACGAGGCGTACCCGTCCGCGCGAGAAAACCCACGCTAACTGAGATGGGTGAAGCCGCGCCTAACGAGTTTACATCGAATATAGCAGGGCACTGCCATGCCGTAACACGCTCGCTGGGATAGGCTTCCGCTGATTACGCGAGGCGTACCCGTCCGCGCGAGAAATCCCACGCTAACTGAGATGCGTGAATGCGCGCATATCGAGTTTGTCAAATATTGCACTGCACTGCCATGCCGTAACACGCTCGCTGGGGCCATGCATCGGCAGGTTACGCCAGGCGTACACGTCCGCGCGAGACAGCCCACTCTAACTGAGATGCTTGAGTGCGCGCATATCGATATTATGTCAAGCATATCAGGGCACTGCCATTCCGTAACACGTTCGCTAGGCCATGGATTGGCAGGTTGCGCCAGGCGTACCGGTCCGCACGAGACAGAACGCGCTGAGATGCGTGAATGCGCGCATATCGAGTTTATGTCAAGAATAGCAGGGCACTGCCATGCCGTAACACGCTCGCTGGGGCCATGCATCGGCAGATTACGCCAGGAGTACCCGTCCGCGCGAGACGTCACACTACAACGGTGTTGCGTGAATGCGCGCATATTGAGTTTATGTCAAGCATAACAGGGCGCTGCCATTCCGTAACACGCTCGCTAGGGCCATGCATCGGCAGATTACGCCAGGCGAACCCGCCCGCACGAGACAGAACGCGCTAACTGAGATGCGTGAATGCGCGCATATCGAGTTTACGTCGAGTATGTCAGGGCACTGCCATGCCGTAACACGCTCGCTGGGATATGCTTCCGCATATTACGCGAGGCGTACCCGTCCGCGCGAGACAGCCCACGCTAACTGAGATGCATGAATGCGCGCATAACGAGTTTATGTCAAGTATAGCAGGGCACTGTCATGCCGTAACACGCTCGCTGGGGCCTTGCGTCGGCAGATTACGCCAGGCGTATCCGTCCGCGCGAGACAACACACGCTGAGATGCGTGAATGCACGCATATCGAGTTTATGTCAAATATAACAGGGCACTGCTTTGCCGTAACACGCTCGCTAGGACCATGCATCGGCAGATTATGCCAGGGGTACGCGTCCACGCGAGACATCTCTCGCCAACTGAGTTGCGTGAATGCGCGTATATCGAGTTTACTTCGAGTATAGCAGGGCACTGCCATGCACTAACAAGCTCGCTGGGATATGCTTCCGCAGATTACTCGAGGCGTACCTGTCCGCGCGAGGCACCCCACGCTGAGATGCGTTAATGCGCGCATATCGAGTTTACATCGAGTATAGCAGTGCACTGCCATGCCCTAAAACGCTCTGTGGGATATGCTTCCGCAGATTACAGCGAGGCGCACCCGTTCGCGCGAGACATCACACTGAAACTGAGTTGCGTGAATGCGAGCAAATCAGTTTTTTTCCCGTATAGCACGGCACTGCCATGCCGCAACACGCTCGCTGGGGCCATGCATCATCAGATTACGCCAGACATACCCTTCCGCGCGAGACATCACACTACAACTGAGTTGAGCGAAAGCGCACACATCGAGTTTATGTCAAGTATATCAGGGCACTGCCATGTCTTAACACGCTTGCTGGGGCCATGCAACGGCAGATTACGCCAGGCGTACCCATCCTCGCGAGACATCACACGCCATCTAAAGTGCGCGAATGCATGCCTATAGAGTTCATTTCAAGTATAGCACGGCACTGCCATGCCGTAACACGCTCTCTAGGGCCATGTATCGGTAGATTACGCCAGGCGTGCCCGTCCGTGCGAGACATCACACGCCAACTGAGATGCGTGAATGCGCGCATATCGAGATTATTTCAACTATGGCACGGCACTCTCACGCTGTATGATGCTCGCTAGGGCCATGTATCGGCAGATTACGACAGGCGTACCCGTCCGCGGGAGACTTCACTCGCCAACTGAGATTTGTGAATGAACGCATATTAAGTTTATTTCACGTATTGCATGGCACTACCACGCCGTAACACGCTCTCTAGGGCCGTGCATAGGCAAATTACGCCAGGCGTATCCGTCCGCGCGAGACAGCCGACGCTAACTGAGATGCGTGAATGCGAGCATATCGAGTTTGTGTCAAGCATTTATAGCAGGGCACTGCCATGCCGTAACACGCTCGCTGGGATATGCTTCCGCAGATTACACGAGGCGTACCCGTCCGCGCGAGAAAACCCACGCTAACTGAGATGGGTGAAGCCGCGCCTAACGAGTTTACATCGAATATAGCAGGGCACTGCCATGCCGTAACACGCTCGCTGGGATAGGCTTCCGCTGATTACGCGAGGCGTACCCGTCCGCGCGAGAAATCCCACGCTAACTGAGATGCGTGAATGCGCGCATATCGAGTTTGTCAAATATTGCACTGCACTGCCATGCCGTAACACGCTCGCTGGGGCCATGCATCGGCAGGTTACGCCAGGCGTACACGTCCGCGCGAGACAGCCCACTCTAACTGAGATGCTTGAGTGCGCGCATATCGATATTATGTCAAGCATATCAGGGCACTGCCATTCCGTAACACGCTCGCTAGGCCATGGATTGGCAGGTTGCGCCAGGCGTACCGGTCCGCACGAGACAGAACGCGCTGAGATGCGTGAATGCGCGCATATCGAGTTTATGTCAAGAATAGCAGGGCACTGCCATGCCGTAACACGCTCGCTGGGGCCATGCATCGGCAGATTACGCCAGGAGTACCCGTCCGCGCGAGACGTCACACTACAACTGTGTTGCGTGAATGCGCGCATATTGAGTTTATGTCAAGCATAACAGGGCGCTGCCATTCCGTAACACTCTCGCTAGGGCCATGCATCGGCAGATTACGCCAGGCGAACCCGCCCGCACGAGACAGAACGCGCTAACTGAGATGCGTGAATGCGCGCATATCGAGTTTACGTCGAGTATGTCAGGGCACTGCCATGCCGTAACACGCTCGCTGGGATATGCTTCCGCATATTACGCGAGGCGTACCCGTCCGCGCGAGACAGCCCACGCTAACTGAGATGCATGAATGCGCGCATAACGAGTTTATGTCAAGTATAGCAGGGCACTGTCATGCCGTAACACGCTCGCTGGGGCCTTGCGTCGGCAGATTACGCCAGGCGTATCCGTCCGCGCGAGACAACACACGCTGAGATGCGTGAATGCACGCATATCGAGTTTATGTCAAATATAACAGGGCACTGCTTTGCCGTAACAAGCTCGCTAGGACCATGCATCGGCAGATTATGCCAGGGGTACGCGTCCACGCGAGACATCTCTCGCCAACTGAGTTGCGTGAATGCGCGTATATCGAGTTTATTTCGAGTATAGCAGGGCACTGCCATGCACTAACAAGCTCGCTGGGATATGCTTCCGCAGATTACTCGAGGCGTACCTGTCCGCGCGAGGCACCCCACGCTGAGATGCGTTAATGCGCGCATATCGAGTTTACATCGAGTATAGCAGTGCACTGCCATGCCCTAAAACGCTCTGTGGGATATGCTTCCGCAGATTACAGCGAGGCGCACCCGTTCGCGCGAGACATCACACTGAAACTGAGTTGCGTGAATGCGAGCAAATCAGTTTTTTTCCCGTATAGCACGGCACTGCCATGCCGCAACACGCTCGCTGGGGCCATGCATCATCAGATTACGCCAGACATACCCTTCCGCGCGAGACATCACACTACAACTGAGTTGAGCGAAAGCGCACACATCGAGTTTATGTCAAGTATATCAGGGCACTGCCATGTCTTAACACGCTTGCTGGGGCCATGCAACGGCAGATTACGCCAGGCGTACCCATCCTCGCGAGACATCACACGCCATCTAAAGTGCGCGAATGCATGCCTATAGAGTTCATTTCAAGTATAGCACGGCACTGCCATGCCGTAACACGCTCTCTAGGGCCATGTATCGGTAGATTACGCCAGGCGTGCCCGTCCGTGCGAGACATCACACGCCAACTGAGATGCGTGAATGCGCGCATATCGAGATTATTTCAACTATGGCACGGCACTCTCACGCCGTATGATGCTCGCTAGGGCCATGTATCGGCAGATTACGACAGGCGTACCCGTCCGCGGGAGACTTCACTCGCCAACTGAGATTTGTGAATGAACGCATATCAAGTTTATTTCACGTATAGCATGGCACTACCACACCGTAACACGCTCTCTAGGGCCGTGCATAGGCAAATTACGCCAGGCGTATCCGTCCGCGCGAGACAGCCGACGCTAACTGAGATGCGTGAATGCGAGCATATCGAGTTTGTGTCAAGCATATATAGCAGGGCACTGCCATGCCGTAACACGCTCGCTGGGATATGCTTCCGCAGATTACACGAGGCGTACCCATCCGCGCGAGACAACCCACGCTAACTGAGATGGGTGAAGCCGCGCCTAACGAGTTTACATCGAATATAGCAGGGCACTGCCATGCCGTAACACGCTCGCTGGGATAGGCTTCCGCTGATTACGCGAGGCGTACCCGTCCGCGCGAGAAATCCCACGCTAACTGAGATGCGTGAATGCGCGCATATCGAGTTTGTCAAATATTGCACTGCACTGCCATGCCGTAACACGCTCGCTGGGGCCATGCATCGGCAGGTTACGCCAGGCGTACACGTCCGCGCGAGACAGCCCACTCTAACTGAGATGCTTGAGTGCGCGCATATCGATATTATGTCAAGCATATCAGGGCACTCCCATTCCGTAACACGCTCGCTAGGCCATGGATTGGCAGGTTGCGCCAGGCGTACCGGTCCGCACGAGACAGAACGCGCTGAGATGCGTGAATGCGCGCATATCGAGTTTATGTCAAGAATAGCAGGGCACTGCCATGCCGTAACACGCTCGCTGGGGCCATGCATCGGCAGATTACGCCAGGAGTACCCGTCCGCGCGAGACGTCACACTACAACTGTGTTGCGTGAATGCGCGCATATTGAGTTTATGTCAAGCATAACAGGGCGCTACCATTCCGTAACACGCTCGCTAGGGCCATGCATCGGCAGATTACGCCAGGCGAACCCGCCCGCACGAGACAGAACGCGCTAACTGAGATGCGTGAATGCGCGCATATCGAGTTAACGTCGAGTATGTCAGGGCACTGCCATGCCGTAACACGCTCGCTGGGATATGCTTCCGCATATTACGCGAGGCGTACCCGTCCGCGCGAGACAGCCCACGCTAACTGAGATGCATGAATGCGCGCATAACGAGTTTATGTCAAGTATAGCAGGGCACTGTCATGCCGTAACACGCTCGCTGGGGCCTTGCGTCGGCAGATTACGCCAGGCGTATCCGTCCGCGCTAGACAGCCCACGCAAACTGAGATGCATGAATGCGCGCATATCGAGATTATTTTCAAGCAGAGCAGTGCACTGCCATGCCGTAACACGCTCGCTAGGGCCATGCATCGGCAGATTACGCCAGGCGAACCCTTGCGCGCGAGACAGCCCACGCTATCTGAGATGCGTGAATGCGCGCATATCGAGTTTATGTCAAGAATAGCAGGGCACTTCTATGCCATAACACGCTCGCTGGGGCCACGCGTCGGCAGATTACGCCAGGCCTACGCGTGCGTGCGAGACATCTCACGCCAACTGCGATGAGTGAATGCGCGCATATTGAGTTTATTTCACGTATAGCACCGCACTGCCACGCCGTAACTCGCTCGTTAGGGCCATGCACCGGGAGATTACGCCAGGCGTACCCATCCGCGCGAGACATCACACTACAACGGAGTTGCGTGAATGCGCGCATCGTGTTTATATCAAGTATAGCAGGGTACTGCCATGCCGTAACACGCTCGCTGGGGCCATGCATCGGCAGATTACGCCAGGTGAACCCGCCCGCACGAGACAGAACGCACTAACTGAGATGCGTGAATGCGCGCATATCGAGTTTACGTCGAGTATGTCAGGGCACTGCCATGCCGTAACACGCTCGCTTTGATATGCTTCCGCAGATTACGCGAGGCGTACCCGTCCGCGCGAGACAGCCCACGCTAACTGAGGTGCATGAATGCGCGCATAACGAGTTTATGTCAAGTATAGCAGGGCACTGTCATGCCGTAACACGCTCGCTGGGGCCTTGCGTCGGCAGATTATGCCAGGCGTATCCGTCCGCGCTAGACCGCCCACGCTAACTGAGATGCATGAATGCGCGCATATCGAGTTTATTTTCAAGCATAGCAGAGCACTGCCATGCCGTAACACGCTCGCTAGGGCCATGCATCGGCCGATTACGCCCGGCGAGCCCGCCCGCACAACACAGAACGCGCTGAGATGCGTGAATGCGCGCATATCGAGTTTATTTTCAAGCAAAGTAGTGCACTGCCATGCCGTAACACGCTCGCTAGGGCCATGAATCGGCAGATTACGCCAGGCGTACCCGTCAGCGCGAGACATCACACTGCAGCTGAGTAGCGTGAATGCGCGCATATCGTGTTTATATCAAGTATAGCAGGGTACTGCCATGCCGTAACACGCTCGCTGGGGCCTTGCGTCGGCAGATTACGCCAGGCGTATCCGTCCGCGCGAGACAGCCGACGCTAACTGAGATGCATGAATGCGCGCATATAGAGTTTATTTTCAAGCATAGCAGTGCACTGCCATGCCGTAACACGCTCGCTAGGGCCATGCATCGGCAGATTACGCCAGGTGAACCCGCCCGCACGAGACAGAACGCACTAACTGAGATGCGTGAATGCGCGCATATCGAGTTTACGTCGAGTATGTCAGGGCACTGCCATGCCGTAACACGTTCGCTTTGATATGCTTCCGCAGATTACGCGAGGCTTACCCGTCCGCGCGAGACAGCCCACGCTAACTGAGGTGCATGAATGCGCGCATAACGAGTTTATGTCAAGTATAGCAGGGCACTGTCATGCCGTAACACGCTCGCTGGGGCCTTGCGTCGGCAGATTATGCCAGGCGTATCCGTCCGCGCTAGACCGCCCACGCTAACTGAGATGCATGAATGCGCGCATATCGAGTTTATTTTCAAGCATAGCAGAGCACTGCCATGCCGTAACACGCTCGCTAGGGCCATGCATCGGCAGATTACGCCAGGCGAGCCCGCCCGCACGACACAGAACGCGCTGAAATGCGTGAATGCGCGCATATCGAGTTTATTTTCAAGCAAAGTAGTGCACTGCCACGCCGTAACACGCTCGCTAGGGCCATGAATCGGCAGATTACGCCAGGCGTACCCGTCAGCGCGAGACAGCCCACGCTAACTGAGATACGTGAATGCGCGCATATCGAGTTTATTTTCAAGCATAGCAGAGCACTGCCATGCCGTAACACGCTCGCTAGGGCCATGCATCGGCAGATTACGCCAGGCGAGCCCGCCCGCACAACACAGAACGCGCTGAGATGCGTGAATGCGCGCATATCGAGTTTATGTCAAGAATAGCAGGGCACTTCTATTCCGTAACACGCTCGCTGGGGCCACGCGTCGGCAGATTACGCCAGGCATACGCGTGCGTGCGAGACATCTCACGCCAACTGCGATGCGTGAATGCGCGCATATCGAGTTTATTTCACGTATAGCACCGCACTGCCACGCCGTAACACGTTCTCTAGGGCCATGCACCGGGAGATTTCGCGATGCGTTCCCGTCCGCGCGAGACATAACACTGCAGCTGAGTAGCGTGAATGCGCGCATATCGAGATTTTGTCAAGTGTAGCAGGGCATTGCATTGCCGTAGCACGCACGCTAGGGACATGCATCGGCGGATTATGCCAGGCGTACCCGTCCGCACTAGACATCTCAAGCCAACTGAGAGGCGTGAATGCGCGCATATCGAATTTATTCCACGTATAGCTCGGCACTGGCACGCCGTAACACGTTCGCTATGGCCATGCACGGGCAGATTACGCCAGGCGTACCCGTCCGCGCGAGACATCACACTACAACTGAGATGCATGAATGCGCACATACCGAGTTTATTTTCAAGCATAGCAGTGCACTGCCATGCCGTAACACGCTCGCTAGGGCCATGCATAGGCAGATTACGCAAGGCGTACCCTTCCGCGCGAGACAGCCCACGCTATCTGAGATGCGTGAATGTGCGCATATCGAGATTATGTCAAGTATAGCGGGGCACTGCCATGCCGTAACACGCTCGCTGGGGCCACGCGTCGGCAGATTACGCTAGGCGTACGCGTGCGTGCGAGACATCTCACGCCAACTGCGATGCGTGAATGCGCGCATATCGAGTTTGTTTTACGTATAGCACCGCACTGCCACGCCGTAACACGCTCTCTTGGGCCATGCACCGGGAGATTACGCCAGGCGTACCTGTCCGCGCGAGACGTCACACTACATCGGAGTTGCGTGAATGCGCGCATATTGAGTTTATGTCAAGCATAGCAGGGCGCTGCCATCCCGTAACACGCTCGATAGGGCCATGCATCGGCAGACTACGCCAGGCGAACCCGCCCGCACGAGACAGAACGCGCTAACTGAGATGCGTGAATGCGCGCATATCGAGTTTATTTCACGTATAGGACGGCACTGCCACGCCGTTACACGTTCGCTATGGCCATGCACAGGCAGATTACGCCAGGCGTACCCGTCCGCGCGAGACATCACACAACAACTGAGTTGCCTGAATGCGCGCATATCGAGTTTATGTCAAGTATAGCACGGCACTGCAATGCCGTAACACACTTGCTAGGGCCATGAATCGATTGATTACGCCAGGCGTACCTGTCCGTGCGAGACATCACACTGCAGCTGAGTAGCGTGAATGCGCGCATATCGAGGTTTTGTCAAGTATAGCAGGGCATTGCATTGCCGTAGCACGCTCGCTAGTGCCATGCATCGGCGGATTATGCCAGGCGTACCCGTCCGCGCGAGACAGCTCACGCCAACTGAGAGGCGTGAATGCGCGCATATCAAATTTATTCCACGTATAGCTCGGCTCTGCCACGCCGTAACACGTTCGCTATGGCCATGCACCGGCATATTACGCCAGGCTTACCCGTCCGCGCGAGACATCTCACGCCAACTGAGAGGCGTGTATGCGCGCATATCGAGTTTATTTCACGTATAGCTCGGCACTGCCACGCCGTAACACGTTCGCTGTGGCCATGCACCGGCAGATTACGCCAGGCGTACCCGTCCGCGCGAGACATCGCACTACAACGGAGTTGCGTGAAGGCGCGCATATCGAGTTTATATCAAGTATAGCAGGGCACTGCCATTTCGTAACACGCTCACTTGGGTCACGCATCGGAAGATTACGCCAAGCGTTCCCGTCCGAGCGCGACATCACACTGCAGCTGAGTAGCGTGAATGCGCGCATATTGAGTTTATGTCAAGTATAGCAGGGCACTGCCATGCCGTAACACGCTCGCTGGGGCCTTGCGTCGGTAGATTACGCCAGGCGTATCCGTGCGCGCGAGGCAGCCCACGCTAACTGAGATGCATCAATGCGCGCATATCGAGTTTATTTTCAAGCATAGTAGTGCACTGCCATGCCGTAACACGCTCGCTAGGGCCATGAATCGGCGGATTACGCCAGGCGTACCCGTCCGCGCGAGACAACCCACGCTAACTGAGATGCGTGAATGCGCGCATATCGAGTTTATGTGAAGTATAGCATTGCGCTGGCATGTCGTAACAGGCTCGGTAGGGTTATGCATCGGCAGATTACGCCAGGCGTACCCGTCCGCGCGAGGCAGCCCACGATAACTGAGATGCATGAATGCGCGCATATCGAGTTTATCTTCAAGCATAGCAGTGCACTGCCATGCCGTAACACGCTCGCTAGGGCCATGAATCGGCAGATTACGCCAGGTGTACCCTGTCCGCGCAAGACAGCCCACACTAACTGAGATGCATGAATGCGCGCATATCGAGTTTATTTTCAAGCATAGCAGTGCACTGCCATGCCGTAACACGCTCGCTAGGGCCATGCATAGGCAGATTACGCCAGGCGTACCCTTCCGCGCGAGACAGCCCACGCTATCTGAGATGCGTGAATGCGCGCATATCGAGCTTATGTCAAGTATAGCAGGGCTCTGCCACGCCGTAACACGCTCTCTAGGGCCATGCACCGGGAGAATACGCCAGGCGTACCCGTCCGCGCGAGACATCACACTACAACGGAGTTGCGTGAAGGCGCGCATATCGAGATTATGTCAAGTATAGCGGGGCACTGCGATGCCGTAACACGCTCACTGGGGCCATGAATCGGAAGATTACGCCAGGCGTACCCGTCCGCGCGAGACAGCCCACGCTAACTGAGATGCGTGAATGCGCGCATATCGAGTTTATGTGAAGTATAGCAGGGCACTGCCATGCCGTAACACGCTCGCTGGGGCCTTGCGTCGGCAGATTACGCCAGGCGTATCCGTCCGCGCGAGACAGCCCACGCTAACTGAGATGCATGAATGCGCGCATATCGAGTTTATTTTCAAGCATAGCAGAGCACTGCCATGCCGTAACACGCTCGCTAGGGCCAAGAATCGGCAGATTACGCCAGGCGTACGCGTCCGTGCGAGACATCTCACGCCAACTGCGATGCGTGAATGCGCGCATATCGAGTTTATTTCACGTATAGCACCGCACTGCCACGCCGTAACACGCTCTCTAGGGCCATGCACCGGGACATTACGCCAGGCGTTCCCGTCCGCGCGAGACAGACATCACACTGCAGCTGAGTATCGTGAATGCGCCCATATCGAGTTTATTTTCAAGCATAGCTGTGCACTGCCATGCCGTAACACGTCGCTGGGATATGCTTCCGCAGATTACGCGAGGCGTACCCGTCCGCGCGAGACAGCCCACGCTAACTGAGATGCATGAATGCGCCCATAACGAGTTTATGTCAAGTATAGCAGGGCACTGTCATGCCGTAACACGCTCGCTGGGGCCTTGCGTCAGCAGATTACGCCAGGCGTATCCGTCAGCGCTAGACAGCCCACGCTATCTGAGATGCATGAATGCGCGCATATGGAGTTTATGTCAAGAATAGCAGGGCACTTCTATGCCGTAACACGCTCGCTGGGGCCACGCGTCGGCAGATTACGCCAGGCCTACGCGTGCGTGCGAGACATCTCACGCCAACTGCGATGAGTGAATGCGCGCATATCGAGTTTATTTCACGTATAGCACCGCACTGCCACGCCGTAACTCGCTCGTTTGGGCCATGCACCGGGAGATTACGCCAGGCGTACCCATCCGCGCGAGACATCACACTACAACAGAGTTGCGTGAATGCGCGCATATCGTGTTTATATCAAGTATAGCAGGGTACTGCCATGCCGTAACACGCTCGCTGGGGCCATGCATCGGCAGATTACGCCAGGTGAACCCGCCCGCACGAGACAGAAGGCACTAACTGAGGTGCGTGAATGCGCGCATATCTAGTTTACGTCGAGTATGTCAGGGCACTGGCATGCCGTAACTCGCTCGCTTTGATATGCTTCCGCAGATTACGCGAGGCGTACCCGTCCGCGCGAGACGGCCCACGCTAACTGAGGTGCATGAATGCGCGCATAACGAGTTTATGTCAAGTATAGCAGGGCACTGTCATGCCGTAACACGCTCGCTGGGGCCTTGCGTCGGCAGATTATGCCAGGCGTATCCGTCCGCGCTAGACCGCCCACGCTAACTGAAATGCATGAATGCGCGCATATCGAGTTTATTTTCAAGCATAGCAGAGCACTGCCATGCCGTAACACGCTCGCTAGGGCCATGCATCGGCAGATTACGCCAGGCGAGCCCGCCCGCACAACACAGAACGCGCTGAGATGCGTGAATGCGCGCATATCGAGTTTATTTTCAAGCAAAGTAGTGCACTGCCATGCCGTAACACGCTCGCTAGGGCCATGAATCGGCAGATTACGCCAGGCGTACCCGTCAGCGCGAGACATCACACTGCAGCTGAGTAGCGTGAATGCGCGCATATCGTGTTTATATCAAGTATAGCAGGGTACTGCCATGCCGTAACACGCTCGCTGGGGCCTTGCGTCGGCAGATTACGCCAGGCGTACCCGTCAGCGCGAGACAGCCGACGCTAACTGAGATGCTTGAATGCGCGCATATCGAGTTTATGTCAAGAATAGCAGGGCACTTCTATTCCGTAACACGCTCGCTGGGGCCACGCGTCGGCAGATTACGCCAGGCATACGCGTGCGTGCGAGACATCTCACGCCAACTGCGATGCGTGAATGCGCGCATATCGAGTTTATTTCACGTATAGCACCGCACTGCCACGCCGTAACACGTTCTCTAGGGCCATGCACCGGGAGATTTCGCGATGCGTTCCCGTCCGCGCGAGACATAACACTGCAGCTGAGTAGCGTGAATGCGCGCATATCGAGATTTTGTCAAGTATAGCAGGGCATTGCATTGCCGTAGCACGCACGCTAGGGACATGCATCGGCGGATTATGCCAGGCGTACCCGTCCGCACTAGACATCTCAAGCCAACTGAGAGGCGTGAATGCGCGCATATCGAATTTATTCCACGTATAGCTCGGCACTGCCACGCCGTTAACACGTTCGCTATGGCCATGCACCGGCAGATTACGCCAGGCGTACCCGTCCGCGCGAGACATCTCACGCCAACTGAGAGGCGTGAATGCGCATATCGAGTTTATTTCACGTATAGCTCGGCACTGCCATGCCGTAACACGCTCGCTAGGGCCATGCATAGGCAGAATACGCCAGGCGTACCCGTCCGCGCGAGACAGCCCACGCTAACTGAGATGCATGAATGCGCGCATATCGAGTTTATTTTCAAGCATAGCAGTGCACTGCCATGCCGTAACACGCTCGCTAGGGCCTTGCGTCGGCAGATTACGCCAGGCGTACTCTTCCGCGCGAGACAGCCCACGCTATCTGAGATGCGTGAATGCGCGCATATCGAGATTATGTCAAGTATAGCGGGGCACTGCCATGCCGTAACACGCTCGCTGGGGCCACGCGTCGGCAGATTACGCCAGGCGTAAGCGTGCGTGCGAGACATCTCACGCCAACTGCGATGCGTGAATGCGCGCATTTCGAGTTTATTTTCAAGCATAGCAGTGCACTGCCATGCCGTAACACGCTCGCTAGGGCCATGCATCGGCAGATTACGCGATGCGTTCCCGTCCGCGCGAGACATAACACTGCAGCTGAGTAGCGTGAATGCGCGCATATCGAGATTTTGTCAAGTATAGCAGGGCATTGCATTGCCGTAGCACGCACGCTAGGGACATGCATCGGCTGATTATGCCAGGCGTACCCGTCCGCACTAGACATCTCTAGCCAACTGAGAGGCGTGAATGCGCGCATATCGAATTTATTCCACGTATAGCTCGGCACTGCCACGCCGTTAACACGTTCGCTATGGCCATGCACCGGCAGATTACGCCAGGCGTACCCGTCCGCACGAGACATCTCACGCCAACTGAGAGGCGTGAATGCGCGCATATCGAGTTTATTTCACGTACAGCTCGGCACTGCCACGCCGTAACACGTTCGCTGTGGCCATGCACCGGCAGATTACGCCAGGCGTACCCGTCCGCGCGAGACATCAAACTACAACTGAGATGCATGAATGCGCACATACCGAGTTTATTTTCAAGCATAGCAGTGCACTGCCATGCCGTAAAACGCTCGCAAGGGTCATGCATAGGCAGAATACGCCAGGCGTACCCGTCCGCGCAAGACAGCCCACGCTAACTGAGATGCATGAATGCGCGCATATCGAGTTTATTTTCAAGCAGAGCAGTGCACTGCCATGCCGTAACACGCTCGCTAGGGCCATGCATAGGCAGATTACGCCAGGCGTACCCTTCCGCGCGAGACAGCCCACGCTATCTGAGATGCGTGAATGCGCGCATATCGAGATTATGTCAAGTATAGCGGGGCACTGCCATGCCGTAACACGCTCGCTGGGGCCACGCGTCGGCAGATTACGCTAGGCGTACGCGTGCGTGCGTGACATCTCACGCCAACTGCGATGCGTGAATGCGCGCATATCGAGTTTGTTTTACGTATAGCACCGCACTGCCACGCCCTAACACGCTCTCTTGGGCCATGCACCGGGAGATTACGCCAGGCGTACCCGTCCGCGCGAGACATCACACTACATCGGAGTTGCATGAATGCGCGCATATTGAGTTTATGTCAAGCATAGCAGGGCGCTGCCATCCCGTAACACGCTCGATGGGGCCATGCATCGGCGGATTATGCCAGGCGTACCCGTCCGCACTAGACATCTCAAGCCAACTGA
The DNA here is from genome assembly GCA_030143305.2 of Amblyomma americanum. Taxonomy (NCBI): domain Eukaryota; kingdom Metazoa; phylum Arthropoda; class Arachnida; order Ixodida; family Ixodidae; genus Amblyomma; species Amblyomma americanum. The sequence goes on along the minus strand of JARKHS020014034.1, from coordinate 26,836 downwards.
GAGCCGCGAATGCGCGCATATCGAATTTATTCCACGTATAGCTCGGCACTGCCACGCCGTAACACGTTCGCTATGGCCATGCACGGGCAGATTACGCCAGTCGTACCCGTCCGCGCGAGACATCTCACGCCAACTGAGAGGCGTGAATGCGCGCATATCGAGTTTATTTCACGGATAGCTCGGCACTGCCACGCCGTAACACGTTCGCTGTGGCCATGCACCGGCAGATTACGCCAGGCGTACCCGTCCGCGCGAGACATCACACTACAACTGAGATGCATGAATGCGCACATACCGAGTTTATTTTCAAGCATAGCAGTGCACTGCCATGCCGTAACACGCTCGCTAGGGCCATGCATAGGCAGATTACGCCAGGCGTACCCTTCCGCGCGAGACAGCCCACGCTATCTGAGATGCGTGAATGCGCGCATATCGAGATTATGTCAAGTATAGCGGGGCACTGCCATGCCGTAACACGCTCGCTGGGGCCACGCGTCGGCAGATTACGCTAGGCGTACGCGTGCGTGCGAGACATCTCACGCCAACTGCGATGCGTGAATGCGCGCATATCGAGTTTGTTTTACGTATAGCACCGCACTGCCACGCCGTAACACGCTCTCTTGGGCCATGCACCGGGAGATTACGCCAGGCGTACCCGTCCGCGCGAGACATCACACTACATCCGAGTTGCGTGAATGCGCGCATATTGAGTTTATGTCAAGCATAGCAGGGCGCTGCCATCCCGTAACACGCTCGATAGGGCCATGCATCGGCAGACTACGCCAGGCGAACCCGCCCGCACGAGACAGAACGCGCTAACTGAGATGCGTGAATGCGCGCATATCGACTTTATTTCACGTATAGGACGGCACTGCCACGCCGTTACACGTTCGCTATGGCCATGCACCGGCAGATTACGCCAGGCGTACCCGTCCGCGCGAGACATCACACTCAAACTGAGTTGCGTGAATGCGCGCATTTCGAGTATATATAAAGTATAGCACGGGACTGCAAAGCCGTAACACGGTCGTTAGGGACATGTATCGGTAGATTACTCCAGGCGTACCCGTCTGTGCGAGGCATCACACGCCAACTGAGATGCGTGTGTGCGCGCATATCGAGATTATTTCAAGTATGGCACGGCATTTTCACGCCGTATGACGCTCGTTAGGGCCATGCATTGGCACATTACGACAGGCGTACCCGTCCGCGGGAGACTTCACACGCCAACTGAGCTGCTTGAATGCGCGTATATCACGTTTATTTCCTGTATAGCGCGGCACTGCCATGCCGTATAACGCTCGCTAGGGCCATGCATCGGCAGATTACGCCAGGCGTATGCTAGCGCGCGAGACATCTCACGCCAACTGAGATGCGTGAATGCGCGCATATCGAGTATATGTCAAGCATGGCAGGGCACTGCCATGCCGTAACACGCTCGGTAGGGCAATGCATCGGCAGATTACACGAGGTGTACCCGTCTGCGCTAGGCAGCCCACGCTAACTGAGATGCGTGAATGCGGGCATGTCGAGTTTATTTCACGTATAGCACGGCACTGCCACGCCGTAACACGCTGAATAGGGCCATGCATGGGCAGATAACGCCAGGCGTATCAGTCCGTGCAAGACATCACACGCCAACTGAGATGCGTGAATGCGCGCATATCGAATTTATTTCAAGTATAGCATGGCAATGCCATGCCGTAACACGCTCGCTAGGCCCATGCATCGGCAGATTACGCCAGCCGTACCCGTCCGCGCGAGACATCACACAACAACTGAGTTGCCTGAATGCGCGCATATCGAGTTTATGTCAAGTATAGCACGGCACTGCAATGCCGTAACACACTCGCTAGGGCCATGAATCGATTGATTACGCCAGGCGTACCTGTCCGTGCGAGACATCACACTGCAGCTGAGTAGCGTGAATGCGCGCATATCGAGGTTTTGTCAAGTATAGCAGGGCATTGCATTGCCGTAGCACGCTCGCTAGTGCCATGCATCGGCGGATTATGCCAGGCGTACCCGTCCGCGCGAGACAGCTCACGCCAACTGAGAGGCGTGAATGCGCGCATATCAAATTTATTCCACGTATAGCTCGGCTCTGCCACGCCGTAACACGTTCGCTATGGCCATGCACCGGCATATTACGCCAGGCTTACCCGTCCGCGCGAGACATCTCACGCCAACTGAGAGGCGTGAATGCGCGCATATCGAGTTTATTTCACGTATAGCTCGGCACTGCCACGCCGTAACACGTTCGCTGTGGCCATGCACCGGCAGATTACGCCAGGCGTACCCGTCCGCGCGAGACATCACACTAAAACTGAGTTGCGTGAATGCGCGCATATCGAGTTTATGTCAAGTATAGCAGGGCACTGCCGTGCCGTAACACGCTCGCTAGGGCCATGCATCGGCAGATTACGCCAGGCGTTCCCGTCCGCGCGAGACATCGCACTACAACGGAGTTGCGTGAAGGCGCGCATATCGAGTTTATATCAAGTATAGCAGGGCACTGCCATTTCGTAACACGCTCGCTTGGGTCACGCATCGGAAGATTACGCCAAGCGTTCCCGTCCGAGCGCGACATCACACTGCAGCTGAGAAGCGTGAATGCGCGCATATTGAGTTTATGTCAAGTATAGCAGGGCACTGCCATGCCGTAACACGCTCGCTGGGGCCTTGCGTCGGTAGATTACGCCAGGCGTATCCGTGCGCGCGAGACAGCCCACGCTAACTGAGATGCATCAATGCGCGCATATCGAGTTTATTTTCAAGCATAGTAGTGCACTGCCATGCCGTAACACGCTCGCTAGGGCCATGAATCGGCGGATTACGCCAGGCGTACCCGTCCGCGCGAGACAGCCCACGCTAACTGAGATGCGTGAATGCGCGCATATCGAGCTTATGTCAAGAATAGCATTGCACTGCCATGCCGTAACACGCTCGCTAGGGCCATGAATCGGCAGATTACGCCAGGCGTACCCGTCCGCGCGAGACAGCCCACGACTAACTGAGATGCATGAATGCGCGCATATCGAGTTTATTTTCAAGCATAGCAGTGCACTGCCATGCCGTAACACGCTCGCTAGGGCCATGCATAGGCAGATTACGCCAGGCGTACCCTTCCGCGCGAGACAGCCCACGCTATCTGAGATGCGTGAATGCGCGCATATCGAGCTTATGTCAAGTATAGCAGGGCACTGCCACGCCGTAACACGCTCTCTAGGGCCATGCACCGGGAGATTAACCCAGGCGTACCCGTCCGCGCGAGACATCCCACGCACAACTGAGATGCGTGAATGCGCGCATATCGAGATTATGTCAAGTATAGCGGGGCACTGCGATGCCGTAACACGCTCGCTGGGGCCACGCGTCGGCAGATTACGCCAGGCGTACGCGTGCGTGCGAGACATCTCACGCCAACTGCGATGCGTGAATGCGCGCATATCGAGTTTATTTTCAAGCATAGCAGTGCACTGCCATGCCGTAACACGCTCGCTAGGGCCATGAATCGGCAGATTACGCCAGGCGTACCCGTCCGCGCGAGACAGCCCACGCTAACTGAGATGCGTGAACGCGCGCATATCGAGTTTATGTGAAGTATAGCATTGCACTGGTATGCCGTAACAGGCTCGCTAGGGGCATGCATCGGCATATTAGGCCAGGCGTTCCCGTCCGCGCGAGACATCACACTGCGGCTGAGTAGCGTGAATGCGCGCATATCGAGTTTATGTCAAGTATAGCAGGGCACTGCCATGCCGTAACACGCTCGCTGGGGCCTTGCGTCGGCAGATTACGCCAGGCGTATCCGTCCGCGCGAGACAGCCCACGCTAACTGAGATGCGTGAATGCGCGCATATCGAGTTTATGTCAAGAATAGCAGGGCACTTCTATGCCGTAACACGCTCGCTGGGGCCACGCGTCGGCAGATTACGCCAGGCGTACGCGTCCTTGCGAGACATCTCACGCCAACTGCGATGCGTCAATGCGCGCATATCGAGTTTATTTTCAAGCATAGCAGTGCACAGCCATGCCGTAACACGCTCGCTAGGGCCATGCATCGGCAGTTTACGTCAGGCGTACCCTTCCGCGCGAGACAGCCCACGCTATATGAGATGCGTGAATGAGCGCATTTCGAGTTTTTTTTCAAGCATAGCTGTGCACTGCCATGCCGTAACACGCTCGCTGGAATATGCCTCCGCAGATTACGCGAGGCGTACCCTTCCGCGCGAGACAGCCCACGCTATATGAGATGCGTGAATTCGCGCATATCGAGTTTATGTCAAGAATAGCAGGGCACTTCTATGCCGTAACACGATCGCTGGGGCCACGCGTCGGCAGATTACGCCGGGCGTACGCGTGTGTGAGAGACATCTCACGCCAACTGCGATGCGTCAATGCGCGCAAATCGAGTTTATTTCACGTATAGCACCGCACTGCCACGCCGTAACACGCTCTCTAGGGCCATGCACCGGCAGATTACGCCAGGCGTATCCGTCCGCGCTAGACAGCCCACGCTAACTGAGATGCATGAATGCGCGCATATCGAGTTTATTTTCAAGCATAGCAGTGCACTGCCATGCCGTAACACGCTCGCTAGGGCCATGCATCGGCAGATTACGCCAGGCGAACCCGCCCGCACGAGACAGAACGCGATAACTGAGATGCGTGAATGCGCGCATATCGAGTTTACGTCGAGTATAGCAGGGCACTGCCATGCCGTAACACGCTCGCTGGGATATGCTTCCGCAGATTACGCGAGGCATACCCGTCCGCGCGAGACAGCCCACGCTAACTGAGATGCATGAATGCGTGCATATCGAGTTTATTTTCAAGAATAGTAGTGCACTGCCATGCCGTAACACGCTCTCTAGGGCCATGAATCGGCAGGTTACGCCAGGCGTACCCGTCCGCGCGAGACAGCCCACGCTAACTGAGATGCGTGAATGAGCGCATTTCGAGTTTATTTTCAAGCATAGCTGTGCACTGCCATGCCGTAACACGCTCGCTGGAATATGCCTCCGCAGATTACGCGAGGCGTACCCGTCCGCGCGAGACAGCCCACGCTATCTGAGATGCATGAACGCGTGCATATCGAGTTTATTTTCAAGCATAGTAGTGCACTGTCATGCCGTAACACGCTCGCTAGGGCCATGAATCGGCAGGTTACGCCAGGCGTACCCGTCCACGCGAGACAGCCCACGCTAACTGAGATGCGTGAATGCGCGCATATCGAGTTTATTTTCAAGCATAGCAGTGCATAGCCATGCATCGGCAGTTTACGTCAGGCGTACCCTTCCGCGCGAGACAGCCCACGCTATATGAGATGCGTGAATGCGCGCATATCGAGTTTATGTCAAGAATAGCAGGGCACTTCTATGCCGTAACACGATCGCTGGGGCCAGGCGTCGGCAGATTACGCCAGGCGTACGCGTGCGTGCGAGACATCTCACGCCAACTGCGATGCGTGAATGCGCGCATATCGAGTTTATTTCGCGTATAGCACCGCACTGCCTAGCCGTAACACGCTCTCTAGGGCCATGCACCGGGACATTACGCCAGGCGTTCCCGTCCGCGCGAGGCAGACATCACACTGCAGCTGAGTATCGTGAATGCGCGCATATCGAGTTTACGTCGAGTATGTCAGGACACTGCCATGCCGTAACACGCTCGCTGGGATATGCTTCCGCAGATTACGCGAGGCGTACCCGTCCGCGCGAGACAGCCCACGCTAACTGAGATGCATGAATGCGCGCATATAGAGTTTATTTCACGTATAGCACCGCACTGCCACGCCGTAACACGCTCTCTAGGGCCATGCACCGGGAGATTACGCCAGGCGTACCCGTCCGCTCGAGGCATCACACTACAACGGAGTTGCGTGAAGGCGCGCATATCGAGATTATGTCAAGTATAGCGGGGCACTGCCATGCCGTAACACGCTCGCTTGGGTCACGCATCGGCAGATTACGCCAGGCGTTCCCGTCCACGCGAGACATCACACTGCAGCTGAGTAGCGTGAATGCGCGCATATCGAGTTTATGTCAAGTATAGCAGCGTACTGCCATGCCGTAACACGCTCGCTGGGGCCTTGCGTCGGCAGATTACGCCAGGCGTATCCGTCCGCGCGAGACAGCCCACGCTAACTGAGATGCATGAATGCGCGCATATCGAGTTTATTTTCAAGCATAGCAGAGCACTGCCATGCCGTAGCACGCTCGCTAGGGCCATGAATCGGCCGATTACGCCAGGCGTATCCGTCCGCGCGAGACAGCCCACGCTAACTGAGATGCGTGAATGCGCGCATATCGAGTTTATTTTCAAGCATAGCAGAGCACTGCCATGCCGTAGCACGCTCGCTAGGGCCATGCATCGGCAGATTACGCCAGGCGTACCCGTCCGCGCGAGACAGCCCACGCTAACTGAGATGCGTGAACGCGCGCATATCGAGTTTATGTGAAGTATAGCATTGCACTGGCATGCCGTAACAGGCTCGCTAGGGGCATGCATCGGCATATTAGGCCAGGCGTTCCCGTCCGCGCGAGACATCACACTGCGGCTGAGTAGCGTGAATGCGCGCATATCGAGTTTATGTCAAGTATAGCAGGGCACTGCCATGCCGTAACACGCTCGCTGGGGCCTTGCGTCGGCAGATTACGCCAGGCGTATCCGTCCGCGCGAGACAGCCCACGCTAACTGAGATGCATGAATGCGCGCATATCGAGTTTATTTTCAAGCATAGCAGAGCACTGCCATGCCGTAGCACGCTCGCTAGGGCCATGAATCGGCCGATTACGCCAGGCGTACCCGTCCGCGCGAGACAGCCCACGCTATCTGACATGCGTGAATGCGCGCATATCGAGTTTATGTCAAGAATAGCAGGGCACTTCTATGCCGTAACACGCTCGCTGGGGCCACGCGTCGGCAGATTACGCCAGGCGTACGCGCCCGTGCGAGACATCTCACGCCAACTGCGATGCGTGAATGCGCGCATATCGAGTTTATTTCACGTATAGCACCGCACTGCCACGCCGTAACACGCTCTCTAGGGCCATGCACCGGGACATTACGCCAGGCGTTCCCGTCCGCTCGAGACAGACATCACACTGCAGCTGAGTATCGTGAATGCGCGCATATCGAGTTTACGTCGAGTATAGTAGTGCACTGCCATGCCGTAACACGCTCGCTGGAATATGCCTCCGCAGATTACGCGAGGCGTACCACCCGTCCGCGCGAGACAGCCCACGCTAACTGAGATGCGTGAATGAGCGCATTTCGAGTTTATTTTCAAGCATAGCAGTGCACTGCTATGCCGTAACACGCTCGCTAGGGCCATGAATCGGCAGGTTACGCCAGGCGTACCCGTCCGCGCGAGACAGCGCACGCTAACTGAGATGCGTGAATGCGCGCATATCGAGTTTATTTTCAAGCATAGCAGTGCACAGCCACGCCGTAACACGATGGCTAGGGCCATGCATCGGCAGATTACGTCAGGCGTACCCTTCCGCGCGAGACAGCCCACGCTATCTGAGATGCGTGAATGCGCGCATACCGAGTTTATGTCAAGAATAGCAGGGCACTTCTATGCCGTAACACGCTCGCTGGGGCCACGCGACGGCAGATTACGCCAGGCGTACGCGTGCGTGCGAGACATCTCACGCCAACTGCGATGCGTGAATGCGCGCATATCGAGTTTATTTTCAAGCATAGCAGTGCACAGCCATGCCGTAACACGCTCGCTAGGGATATGCATCGGCAGTTTACGTCAGGCGTACCCTTCCGCGCGAGACAGCCCACGCTATATGAGATGCGTGAATTCGCGCATATCGAGTTTATGTCAAGAATAGCAGGGCACTTCTATGCCGTAACACGATCGCTGGGGCCACGCGTCGGCAGATTACGCCGGGCGTACGCGTGTGTGCGAGACATCTCACGCCAACTGCGATGCGTGAATGCGCGCAAATCGAGTTTATTTCACGTATAGCACCGCACTGCCACGCCGTAACACGCTCTCTAGGGCCATGCACCGGGAGATTACGCCAGGCGTACCCGTCCGCGCGAGACAGCACACTACAACGGAGTTGCGTGAAGGCGCGCATATCGAGATTATGTCAAGTATAGCGGGGCACTGCCATGCCGTAACACGCTCGCTGGGGCACTGCATCGGCAGATTACGCCAGGCGTACCCGTCCGCGCGAGACATCACACGCCAACTGAGTGCGTGAATGCGCGCATATCGAGTTTATTTTCAAGCATAGCAGTGCACTGCCATGCCGTAACACGCTCGCTAGGGCCATGCATCGGCAGATTACGCCAGGCGTACCCGTCCGCGCGAGACAGCGCACGCTAACTGAGATGCGTGAATGCGCGCATATCGAGTTTATTTTCAAGCATAGCAGTGCACTGCCATGCCGTAACACGCTCGCTAGGGCCATGCATCGGCAGATTACGCCAGGCGTACCCTTCCGAGCGAGACAGCCCAGGATATCTGAGATGCGTGAATGCGCGCATATCGAGTTTATGTCAAGAATAGCAGGGCACTTCTATGCCGTAACACGCTCGCTGGGGCCACGCGTCGGCAGATTACGCCAGGCGTACGCGTGCGTGCGAGATATCTCACGCCAACTGCGATGCGAGAATGCGCGCATATCGAGTTTATTTCAGGTATAGCACCGCACTGCCACGCCGTAACACGCTCTCTAGGGCCATGCACCGGGAGATTACGCCAGGCGTACCCGTCCACTCGAGACATCACACTACAACGGAGTTGCGTGAAGGCGCGCATATCGAGATTATGTCAAGTATAGCGGGGCACTGCCATGCCGTAACACGCTCGCTGGGGCCTTGCGTCGGCAGATTACGCCAGGCGAACCCGCCCGCACGAGACAGAACGCACTAACTGAGATGCGTGAATGCGCGCATATCGAGTTTACGTCGAGTATGTCAGGGCACTGCCATGCCGTAACACGCTCGCTGGGATATGCTTCCGCAGATTACGCGAGGCGTACCCCTCCGCGCGAGACAGCCCACGCTAACTGAGATGCATGAATGCGCCCATAACGAGTTTATGTCAAGTATAGCAGGGCACTGCCATGCCGTAACACGCTCGCTGGGGCCTTGCGTCGGCAGATTACGCCAGGCGTATCCGTCAGCGCTAGACAGCCCACGCTATCTGAGATGCATGAATGCGCGCATATGGAGTTTATGTCAAGAATAGCAGGGCACTTGTATGCCGTAACACGCTCGCTGGGGCCACGCGTCGGCAGATTACGCCAGGCGTACGCGTGCGTGCAAGACATCTCACGCCATCTGCGATGCGTGAATGCGCGCATATCGAGTTTATTTCACGTATAGCACCACACTGCCACGCCGTAACACGCTCTCTAGGGCCATGCACCGGGAGATTACGCCAGGCGTACCCTTCCGCGCGAGACAGCCCACGCTAACTGAGATGCGTGAATGCGCGCATATCGAGTTTATGTGAAGTATAGCATTGCACTGGCATGCCGTAACAGGCTCGCTAGGGGCATGCATCGGCATATTACGCCAGGCGTTCCCGTCCGCGCGAGACATCACACTGCAGCTGAGTAGCGTGAATGCTCGCATATCGAGTTTATGTCAAGTATAGCAGGGCACTGCCATGCCGTAACACGCTTGCTGGGGCCTTGCGTCGGCAGATTACGCCAGGCGTATCCGTCCGCGCGAGACAGCCCACGCTAACTGAGATGCATGAATGCGCGCATATCGAGTTTATTTTCAAGCATAGCAGAGCACTGCCATGCCGTAACACGCTCGCTAGGGCCATGCATCGGCAGATTACGCCAGGCGTACCCGCCCGCACGAGACAGAAAGCGCTAACTGAGATGCGTGAATGCGCGCATATCGAGTTTATTTTCAAGCAAAGTAGTGCACTGCCATGCCGTAACACGCTCGCTAGGGCCATGAATCGGCCGATTACGCCAGGCGTACCCGTCCGCGCGAGACAGCCCACGCTAACTGAGATGCGTGAATGCGCGCATACCGAGTTTATTTTCAAGCATAGCAGTGCAGTGCCATGCCGTAACACGCTCGCTAGGGCCATGCATGGGCAGATTACGCCAGGCGTACCCTTCCGCGCGAGACAGCCCACGCTATCTGAGATGCGTGAATGCGCGCATATCGAGTTTTTGTCAAGAATAGCAGGGCACTTCTATGCCGTAACACGCTCGCTGGGGCCACGCGTCGGCAGATTACGCCAGGCGTACGCGTGCGTGCGAGACATCTCACTCCAACTGCGATGCGTGAATGCGCGCATATCGAGTTTATTTTCAAGCATAGCAGTGCACAGCCATGCCGTAACACGCTCGCTAGGGCCATGCATCGGCAGTTTACGTCAGGCGTACCCTTCCGCGCGAGACAGCCCACGCTATATGAGATGCGTGAATTCGCGCATATCGAGTTTATGTCAAGAATAGCAGGGCACTTCTATGCCGTAACACGATCGCTGGGGCAACGCGTCGGCAGATTACGCCAGGCGTACGCGTGTGTGCGAGACGTCTCACGCCAACTGCGATGCGTCAATGCGCGCAAATCGAGTTTATTTCACGTATAGCACCGCACTGCCACGCCGTAACACGCTCTCTAGGGCCATGCACCGGGAGATTACGCCAGGCGTACCCGTCCGCGCGAGACAGCACACGACTAACTGAGATGCGTGGATGCGCGCATATCGAGATTATGTGAAGTATAGCATTGCACTGGCATGCCGTAACAGGCTTGCTAGGGTCATGCATCGGCATATTACGCCAGGCGTTCCCGTCCGCGCGAGAAATCACACTGCAGCTGAGTAGCGTGAATGCGCGCATATCGAGTTTATGTGAAGTATAGCACGGCACTGGCATGCCGTAACAGGCTCGCTAGGGGCCATGCATCGGCAGATTACGCCAGGCGTATCCGTCCGCGCGAGACAGCCCACGCTAAGTGAGATGCATGAATGCGCGCATATCGAGTTTATTTCAAGTATAGCACTGCACTGACATTCCGTAACACGCTTGCTGGGGCCATGCTTCGGCAGATTACGCGAGGTTTACCCGCCCGCGCGAGACATCACACGCAAACTGAGATGCGTGAATGCGCGCATATCGAGATTATTTCAAGTATAGTACTGCACTGACATGCCGTATCAGGCTCGCTAGGGCCATGCATCGGCATTATACGCCAGGCAGGCCCGTCCGCGCGAGACATCACACTTCAACTGAGTTGCGTAAATGCGCGCATATCGAGTACATGTCAAATAGAGAAGGCCACTGCCAGCCGTCACACAAAGCTAGGGCCATGCATCGGCAGATTATGCCAGGCGTACCCGTCCACGCGAGACATCACGCTACAACTGAGTTGCGTGAATGCGCGCATATCGAGTTTATGTCAAGTATAGCTCGGCAGTGCAATGCCGTGACACGCTCGCTAGGGCCGTGCATCGGCATTACTCTAGGAGTACCCGTTCACGCGAAACATCTCGCGCCAACTGAGATGCGTGAATGCGCGCATATAGAGTTTATTTCAAGTATAGCACGGCACTGCCATGACGTAACACGCTCGCTACGCCAGGCGTACCCGTCCGCGCTAGGCATCTCATGCAAACTGTGTTACACGTAGAAAAGAGCCCAATGATCTAGAATTGAATCTCAACAAGACATATGACAGGACGAGTTGGTACTGATTCTTTTTAAACCCAGCCAGGAAACACAATCCAGGAGTAGAGGTTAACACAGGACAAGGCAAGTGACAAGGCTGTAATACTGCCGAGTTATGAGCGTTGAAATTTGCACGTGGAGAAGAGCCCAATGAACAAGAAATGAATGGCAACAAGGCTGACGACTGGGCGAGGTGGTACTGATTCATCCTAAAACCAGCCAGCAGACACAACACATGAAAATAGTTTAGCATAGGACAAGGGACAGGGCAAGACTGGAATGCTGTCGAGTTATGAGTGTTAGAAAATTACACGTGGAATAGATCACAAGAAAGTAGAAATGAATGGCAACAAGGCTGATGGCAGGGCGAGTAGGTACTGACTCATCTTAAAACCAGCCAGAAGAGTCAACGCAGGAGATGAGATTAGCACAGGACAAGGCACAGGATAAGGCTGGAATACTGCTGAGTTATGAGCGTTGAAAGTCACACGTGGAAAAGAACCCAACGAACTAGAAATGAATGGCAAGAAGTCTGACGACGGTGCGAGTTGGTACTGATACAGCTTAAAATCAGCCAGGTAACACAATACAAGAGAAGGGATTCGCACAGGACAAGGAACAACACAGGGTTGGAATACTGTCGCTTTATAAGCGTTGAAAGTTACACGTGGAAAAGAACCCAATAAGATAAAAATGAATGGCAACAAGGCTGACGACTGGGCGAGTTGATACTGATTCATCTTAAAACTAACAGAAGACGCAATACAGGAGAAGAGATTAGCACAGCAGAAGGCACAAGACAAGTTTGAAGCAGTGCCGAGTTTTGCGCGTTGAGGTAAACGTGGAAAAGAGCCCAATTAATTAGAAATTGTTGGCAACAAGGCTGACGAATGGGCGAGTTGGTACTGATTCATCTTAAAACAATCCAGAGGAGACAACTCAGGAAAAGAGATCAGCACAGGACAAGGCAGAGAACATGTTTGTAATACTGCCGAGTTATGAGCGTTGAAAATTAGACGTGGAAAAGAGCCCAATGAACTAGAAAAGATTGTCAACTAGGCTTATGACTGGGCAAGTTGGTACCGATACATCTTAAGACCAGCCAGAAGACAAAGCACAGGAGAAGAGAATAGCACAGAACAAGGCTGGAATACTGCCGAGCTGTGAGCGTTGAGTTAAACATGAAAAAGGGACCAATGAACTAGAAATGAATGGCAACAAGGCTGACGTCTGGGCGAGTTGGTACTGATTCAACTTAAAACCAGCCAGCAGGGACAATAGAGGAGAAGAGATTAGCACAGGACAAGGCTGGAATACTGCCGAGTTATGAGCGTTAAAAATTACGTGTGAAAAGTGCCCAATGAACTAATAATAATAATAATTGGCTTTGGGGGAAAGGAAATGGCGCAGTATCTGTCTCATATATCGTTGGACACCTCAACCGCGCCGTAAGGGAAGGGATTGAGGAGGGAGTGAAAGAAGAAAGGAAGAATAGGTGCCGTAGTGGAGGGTTGACATCGCACAGCACACGGGTGCCTTAGCGTTTTTCTTCTATAAAAACGCAGCCGCCGCGGTATGGTTCGAACCCGACCGCGGCGGCTGCGAACTAGAAATGAATGCCAATGAGGCTGACCACTGGGCGAGTTGCCACTGATACATTTCAAAAAAAGCCGGAGGACACAACACAGGAGGCGAGAATAGCCAGGACAAGGCAGCAATACTGCCGAGTTATAAGCGCAGAAAGTTACGTGTCGAAAAGTGCCCAATGAACTAAAAATGATTGGCAAGGAGGCTGATGACTGGGCGAGTTGGAACTGATTCATAGTAAAAGCACTCAGATGTCACACACAGGAGAAGAGATTAGCACAGGAGAACACACAGGATAAGGGTGGAATACTGCCGAGTTATGAGCGTTGAAAGTACCACACGTGGAAAAGATCCCAACGAACTAGAAATGAATGACAACAAGGCTCACGACTGGACGAGTTTGTTCTGATACAGCTTAAAACTAGCCAGAAGACACAACACTGGATAATAAATTAGCACAGGACAAGGCTGGAATACTGCCGAGTTATGAGCGTTGAAAGTTAAGCGTGGAAAAGAGCCCAATTAACTAGAAATGAATGGCAAAAAGGCTGACGACTGGGCGAGTTGGTACTGATTCGTCCTAAAACCAGCCAGAAGACGCAACACAGGAGAAGAAAATAGCACAGGACAAGGCTGGAATAGAGCCGAGCAATGAGCGTTGAAAGTTACGCTTGGAAAAGAGCCCAATGAACTAAAAATGATTGTAACGAGGCTGATGACTGGGCGAGTTCGCACTGATTCCTCTTAAAACCAGCCACAAGACAAAGCACAGGAGAAGAGAATAGCACAGGACAAGGCTAGAATACTGCTGAGCTGTGAGCGTTGAGTTAAACGTGGAAAAGTGTCCAATGAACTAGAAATGAATGGCAACAAGGCTGACGTCTGGGCGAGTTGGTACTGATTCAAATTAAAACCAGCCAGAAGACACAACGCAGGAGAAGAAATTAGCACAGGACAAGGGCGGAATACGGCCGAGGTATGAGCGTTAAAATTTACACGTAGAAAAGAGCCCAATGAACTAGAAATGAATCGCAACAAGACGGACGATTGCGCGAGTTGGAACTCATCTTAAAACCAGCCAGAAGACACGACACAGGAGAAGAGATTAGCACAGGACAAGGGACAGGACAAGGCTGGAATACTGCTGAGTTATGAGCATTGATAGTTACACGTGGAAAAGAGCCCAATAAACTAAAAATGAATGGCAACAAGTCTCACTACTGGTAGAGGTGGAGCTGATTCATCTTAAAACCAGCCAGAAGACACAACACAGGACAAAACACAGGACAAGGCACAGGGAAAGACTAGAACACTGCCGAGTTAAGAGTGTTGAAAGTTACGCATGGAAAAGAGCCCAATGAACTAGAAATGAATCTCAACAAAGCTGACGACGGGGCGAGGTGGTACCGATTCATGATAAAACCAGACAGAAGAAGGAACACACGAGAAGACATAAGCACAGGACAAGGGACAGGACAAGGCTGGAATACTGCCGAGTTATGAGCGTTAAAGGTAGGTTCGGAAAGAGCCCAATGAACTAGATATGATTGTAAACGAGGCTGATGACTGGGCGAGTTGGTACTGATTCATCTTAAAACCAGCCAGAAGACACAAGACAGGAGAAGAGAATTCCACAGGACAAGGTTGGAATACTGCAGAATTGTGAGCATTGAGTTAAACGTGGAAAAGAGCCCAATGTACTAGAAATGAATGGCAAGAAGGCTGACGACTGGGCGAGATGGTAGTGATTCTTCTTAAAACGAGCCAGAAAGACAACACAGAAAAAGAAATTAGCAGAGGACAAGGCACAGGACATATCTGTAATACTGCCGAGTTATGAGCGTTGAAAGTTACGCATGGAAAAGAACCCAAAAACCTAAAAATGATTGTCAACGAGGCTGAAGACTGGGCGAGTTGGTACTGAATCATCTTAAAACCACACAGAAGTCACACAGAAGAGATTAGCACAGGAGAACGCACAGGATAAGGCTGGAAGACTGCAGAGTTATGAGCGTTGAAAGTTACACGTGGAAAATAACCCAATGAAATAAAAATGAATGGCAACGAAGCTGACGACTATGTGAGTGTATACTTATTCATCTTAAAACCAGCCAGAAGGCGCAACACTGGATAAGAGATTCGCAGAGGAGAATGGACAGGACAAAGCTGGAATCCTGCCGAGTTATTACGTTGAAAGATACGCGTGTAAAAGAACCCAATGAACTAGAAGTGATTGGCAACGAGGCTGATGACTGGGCGAGTTGGTACTGATTCATCTTAAAACCAGCCTTAAGACACAACACAGGATAAGGCTGGAATACTGCGGAGCTATTAGCGTTGAAAGTTACACGTGGAAAATATCCCAATGAACTAGAATTTATTGGCAACAATGCTAACGACTGGGCGAGTTGGTACTGAAACGTACTAAAACCTGCCAGAAGACGTAACACAGGAGACGATATTGGCACAGCACAAGACACAAGACAAGGCTTTTATACTGCCGAGTTATAAGTTGAAAGTTACATGTGCAAAAGAACCAAATGAACTAGAAAAGAATGGCAACAAGGCTGACGACTGGGCGAGTTGGTACAGACTTACTTTAAAGCCAGCCAGAAGGCACACGACAAGGCTGGAATACTGCCGAGTTATTAGCGTTGAAAGATAGGTGTGTAAAAGAGCCCAATGAGCTAAAAATGATTGGCAACGAGGCTGATGACTGGGCGAGTTGGTACTGATTCTGCTTAAAACCACCCAGAAGACACAGAGGAGAAGAGATTAGCACCTGACAAGGCACAGGATAAGGCTGGAATACCGCCGAGGTATGAGCGTTGAAAGTTACGCTTGGAAAAGAGCCCAATGAACTAGAAATGATTCACAACGAGGCTGATAATTGAGCGAGTTCGCACTGATCTATCTTAAAACCAGCCAGAAGAAAAAGCACAGTAGAAGAGAATACCACAGGAAAAGGCTGGAATACTGCCGAGCTGTGAGCGTTATGTTAAACTTGAAAAAAGGGCCCAATGAAGTATAAATGAATGGCAACAAGGCTGTCGCCTGGGCGAGTTGGTGCTGACTTATCTTAAAACCAGCCAAAAGACACAACACAGGAGAAGAGATTAGCGCGGGACAAGGCTAGAATACTACCGAGTTATGAGCGTTGAAATATACGCGATTGGCAACGAGGCTGATGACTGGGCGAGTTGGTACTGATTCTGCTTAAAACCACCCAGAAGACACTCAGGAGAAGAGATTAGCACAGGACAATGCACAGGATAAGGCTGGATTACTTCCGAGTTTTTAGTGTTGTAAGTCACACGTGGAAAAGAGCCCAATGAACTAGAAATGATTGGTTGCAAGGCGGACCACTGGGCAGTTGGTACTGATTCATTTCAAACCAGCTAGAAGACACATCACAGGAGGAGAGATTAGCACAGGACAAGACACAGGAGAAGGCTGGAATACTGCCGAGTTATGAGCGTTGAAGGTTACGCTTGGAAAAGAGCCCTATGAACTAGAAATCATTGTCAACGATGGTGATGACTGGGCGAGTTGGTACTGATTCATCTTAAAACCAGCCAGAAGACAAAACACAGGAGAAGAGATTAGCACAGGACTAGGCACGGGACAAGGCAGGAATGCTGCCGAATTATGAGCGTTGAAATATACACGTGGACAAGAGCCCAATGAACTAGATAAGAATCTCCACAAGGCTGGCAACAGGACGAATTAGTAATGATTCATCTTCAAACCAGCCAGAAAACACAACATTGGAGAAGAGATTTGCACAGGACAAGGCAAAGAACAATATTGGGAAACTCCCGATTGATGAATGTGGAAATTTACACTTGTAAAAGAGCCCATTGAACAAGAAATGAATGGCAACAAGGCTGACGACGGGACGAGTTGGAACTGACTCATCTTAAAACTAGCCAGAAGACACAACAGATGAGAAGAGGTTAGGAATACTGCCGAGTTATGAGCTTTAAAACTTACACGCAGAAAAGAGCCCAACGAACTAGAAATGAATGACAACAAGACTGACGATTGCGCGAGTTGGTTCTGATTCATCTTGAAACCAGCCAGAAGACACAAAACAGGAGAAGAGATTAGCACAGGACAAGATACAGGACAAGGCTGGAGTACTTCTGAGTTATGAGCATTAAGAGTTACACGTGGAAAATAGCCCAATGAACTAGAAATGATTGGCAACGAGTCTGACTGCTGGGAGAGTTGGTGCTTACTCATCTTAAAACCAGCCAGAAGACACAACTCAGGACAAGGCACATTACAAGTCATAGGGAAAGACTTGGCAGCATCGCCCGTGGGCTTGGTAGCATCGCCCGGAGCACGATGCTAAACTTCGTGCGTTGCTTCGTACAGGTTTCGTTGGGACCACTCGGAAACACCGGCGGCAGTCCTTCACCCATCGACGGTTATGCCTGCAGGGTGACATCAGCAATACCGCTGCAGCACCTGCCTGATTGCTCGACAGACGCGCTGCATCTGACAAGACTACCGCACGTTGAGAACTGCGCTGTGACGTGCACGTTGGAGCGTCCGTTCGGCGCTACAGTGACCCCAGTGACATCATCTGAGCCCTATAAAATCCCGGTCCGTCCCTCGGCGCCTTCCAGTGGGCTTGGCAGCATCGCCCGGAGCACGATGCTAAACTTCGTGCCTTGCTTCGTACAGGTTTTGCTGGGACTGCTCGGAAACACCGCGGCAATCCTTCACCCATCGACGGTTATGCCTGCAGGTTGACATCAGCAATACCGCTGCAGCACCTGCCTGATTGCTCGACAGACGCGCTGCATCTGACAAGACTACCGCACGTGGAGCACTGCGCTGTGACGTGCACGTTGGAGCGTCTGTTCGGCACTACAGCGACCCCAGTGACATCATCTGAGCCCTATAAAATCCCGGTCCGTCCCTCGCCGCCTTCCAGTGGGCTTAGCAGCATCGCCCGGAGCACGATGCTAGACTTCGTGCTTTGTTTCGTACAGGTTGGTGAAAAACGACCTTCTCATGATTCTCTCAGAAACAATTGTGTTTTTCTGGTGGTGCTGCCGAGCCCTGGCCTTGTTAGTCAATGCGTGACAGAATCGTTGCGTGTTATTTGTTTGCTGTTGAAACTCAGCGGCGATGTTGAGGAAAACCCTGGTCCAAATGCCGATAAAATAGAACAAATTCTTCTTACTGTCACATCCATAAAGGCTTCCCAGAATCTCTTAGAAACAGGTCTGCAAAGTGTGCAAAGCCGGCTTTCCGAAATAGAAACTAGTCTTGCCTCCCTTCAGCTGTACAATGAAAAGGTACAAAAATGCGAGGAAGCCTTGAGTGCAATGGGCAAACAGTTAGAACAAATGAAGAGCAAACTTGATGATTTTGAAAACAGAAGTCGCTGGAACAATATAATTATTTTTGGCATAGAAGAACATGAAGGCTAAAATACTGAGGAACTTGGAAAACGGGTCAAGAATGACATATTCAAAGGCACTCTAGGCATTGATGTTAGATCTATCGAGCGTATCCACCGGCTAGGAAAAAGTAACGCAGATCGGGCACGGCCTGTCATACTCAGATTATACGACATTTCCGAAAAGCTAAAAATCCTTCAAAACTGCTTCAAACTGAAAGGTAGCGACTGGTCAATCACCGAGGACTATTCCGTACCGGTTCGTGAAGTACGCAAGAGGCTATGGCAATCATCCAAGATAAATCGAGACAATGGTGATAAGGTGGCTCTATTATTTATTAAACTAAAGATAAATGACGACCTGTACATGTGGGACAAAAGCCAAAACAAGCGAGTGCCGCTAAAGCATGCCGAGCGTGCACCAGCCAAAAGTGCCGCAGGTAGCAGCGACTGACCACAGGCTTCAGCACCATTTACACTACTATGGTTCAATGCCAGAAGTATAGTTAACAAAACCGATAAATTTGAAGAACTGTTGTTGCTGTACTCACCGGATGTAGTTGTAATAACAGAAACAAGGCTACATTCTGATATACACGACTCAGAAATAGTTCCCAGCTCCTACGCCTTGATCCGCTCAGACCGCGATGGGCGAGGAGGCGGCGTAGCCATTGCAATAAAAGAGAGCCTCGTTTTCCAGAAAGAATGTGGCATACCAAACCATGAAAGTGTCTGGTGCACTGTCAACATTAAGGGCAACTTGGTACTATTGGGCGGTATATACAGACGACCGAATGCACCAACTGATTACCTTCTTCAAATGCACACCTTCTTTCATAGCAAATTTAACGCTCGCGCAAAATTCATCGTCACAGTCGATTTCAATTTGCCAGGTATCGACTGGACGAACTTAGCAATCGGAAAAAACGATATAAATAACTGCGAAAAGCTTTTGGATATATGTTTAGTTTTTCGCTATCTCAAGTGGTAAATGAACCAACGCGTGTCCAAGGAACCGCAATTTCCGTACTAGATCTAGCCTTTGTGTCTAGTTTTCTCTGTCCTGAAATTAGTGTGGAAAACGGGATTTCGGACCATAAATTGCTCTTTCTCAATTTTCCTCACCTGCGCCACCACGCAGATCGTAATCACTGTAACTCTTTCGTCACTAATAAAGACTACAGCAGGGCAGATGATGTACGCATTATAGATCATGTAGAATCAATCCTCGACAGTTTTTCTTGTGCAGATTCCCGCTGTGTAAATAACCTATGGCTACAAGTAAAAGCAGCGATAACAGAGTGTGAGGCAAAATTTGTACCTACAAGGATAAAACGAACAAAAAGAAAAACCCCGTGGATTACACGTAACATCATTCATCTGAAACGAAGACTACAGCGTATGCGCAGAAGAAAAGGAAATAGTTTTCAGATAAGTGAACTTGCGAGCAAACTAGGACTGGAAATTAAGAACGCGCGGGAAATGTTCTTCTCAACAACTTTATCGAATTTTATTACTCGAGATCCAGGAAAGTTCTGGCGGTATTTATCGAGCCCTGAGCCCCGAGTATCAAAAATAGAAATAGACGGTAGAGTGGTTACAGACTCTCATATTATCGCAACTTCTTTCAATCAACATTTCCAGTCTGTATATACTCGTGAGTTTGCTACAAGCGCTATCATAAGTGAGCCACAATCACTGATGCGGAATATCGTGATTACTGAGACAGGTATAGTGAACTTGCTTTTGCAGATTGATGTAAAAATGTGTCCTGGTCCAGACAACATATCAAATACATTTCTGAAGCGATGCGCGGAACAACTGGCCCCGTTTTTGCTCAAAAGTTTCACACTATCTCTAGAAACGGGCGCCCTTCCGTCCGACTGGCTATGTGCAAAGGTTATTCCAATTCACAAAAACGGCAGCAGACTATCTGTAGATATGTATAGACCAATTTCACTAACTAGCTGCAGCTGCAAGCTATTAGAGCATATAATCAACAAATCTATAACAATGTTTTTGGAAGAAAATAACTTAATTTACAGCAGACAACACGGCTTCAGAAAAGGACTGTCATTAATCACTCAGCTATTAGAAATAACAAATGATTTTGCACAAGTGATCGATTCCCAGCTTCAAGCAGATGCCATTCTGATCGACTTTAGGAAGGCATTTGATATCGTGTTCTACATTCTAAATTAATCGACAAGCTCCGTACTATTGGCATTAACTCAAAAGTAATAACCTGGATAAAATCTTACCTCACAGGTCACACGCAATATGTTAAAATGAACAATGCAGAATCCGAACGACTGAACGTTTTCTCCGGGGTCCCACTGGGATCCGTCTTGGGACCGATCCTTTTCCTAACATATATCAACGATATCCATGCCTTCGCTGAACTAGGAATAACAATAAGGCTTTTCGCTGACGACTGCGTTCTCTACACTACGGTATGCAGACCGGACGACCAGTTAAAATTAAAATCTTCTGTAAAGACCAATGCCAGGTGGTGTGAAACATGGGAATGGAAATTAATATCAACAAAACGTCTTGCATCTCATTTACCCGTAAAAAAGCGCCTCTTGTATATTACTACAATTTATCAGGATCTAACATAATGAGGGTGGATACGGTGAAATATTTAGGCGTTACATTCACCCACAAGCTAAGCTGGAACACGCATATATCCAACACGTGTGCAAAAGCATTCAAACAGCTGGGGTTCCTCCGTAGAAAACTGTCAGCAGCTCCTCCTCATGGAAAGCTAACAACCTATAATACCCTCATAAGGCCCATCCTTGAATATGGCACCATCATTTGAAGACCCCATCAGTCTTACCTCAGCGATCAACTTGAAAAAATTCAAAATAAGGCCCTCCGGTTTATTTATTCCTGCTACTCACGTCATGACAGCGTATCATCCCTGCGAGCTAAAGCGCGTATCCCTACCCTTGCTTGTCGGCGACGCGTTGCTTCGATGAAGTTTCTTTTTATTCTTTACAATGATCGTATAAGACTTGATAAAAATCAGTACATCAAACCACGTTATCATCGTTCGAAGCGATTAAACCATGAAAAGTGCATCAGGCCCATCCCAACGCGTTGTAACACGTATAAATTCTCATTTTACCGATAGCCATTGAAGAATGGAATAATCTGCCTCACGAATTCATGGACGACGTCTCTCTTGATATCTTTTTGAAAAACGTAGAATCGTTTTTTGAAAAACAGAATTTACAATAAAAAGAGCAAAAGAGCATCGTGTTGACCTGATTGCATCGCTTCGTGATTTCGTCGTTCTCCTTTCCAGTGTTTTAAATGCATCAAAATGAATGTGTATAGCAATGCGCATGTCCTTTGCCCGTTGATGGTCTCAGCCTACTTGCTATGGTCCTTTCTACTGCAGGCGCATGTTTTGTATCTCGTGTGCGTTTTACTGAATATACTATTGTTTGTATAATTGTCCCATTATTTTGTCCACTCCTGTAAGAGCCTAACAAGGCTTACAGTATGCTTAAATAAATAAATAAATAAATAAAAATACTGCCGAGTTATGAGCGTTGCAAGCTACGCTTGGAAAGAGCCCAATGAACTAGATATGATTGTCAACGAGGCTGATGACTGGAGAAGAGATTAGCACAGGACCAGGCACAAGACAAGCCTGGAATACTCCCGAGTTATGAGCGTTGTTAGTTAGACGTGGAAAAGAAAACAAAGAACTAGAAATGAATGGCAACAAGGATGACGACTGGGCGAGTTGGGGTGATACAGCTTAAAACCAGCCAGATAACAAAACACAGGAGAAGGGATTCGAACAGGACAAGGAACAGCACAAGGCTGGGATACTGTCTAGTTATGAGCGTTGAAAGTTACACGTGGAAAAGATCCCAATGAAATAAAAATGATTGGCAACCAGGCTGATGATTGAGCGAGTTGGTACTTATTGATCTTAAAAACCAGCCAGAACACACAACACAGGAGACGAGAATAGCACAGGACATGGATGGAATACTGCCGAGCTTTGAGCGTTTAAACTTACACGTGAATAAAAGCACAATGAACTAGAAATGAATGGGAACAAGGCTGTCGACTGGGTGAGTCGGTACTGATTCATCCTAAAACCAGCCAGAAGACACAACACAGAAGATATTAGCACAAGACAAGGAACAGGACAAGGCTGGAATACTGCCAAATTATGAGAACTGAAAGTTACGCGTGGAAAAGAGTCCAATGAACCAGAAATGAACGGCGACGAGTCTGACTACTGGGCGAGTTGGTGCTGACTCATCTTAAAACCAGCCAGAAGACACAACACTGGACAAGGCACAGGACAAGGTAAAGGACAAGGCAGAAATACTGCTGAGTTATGACCGTTGAAGGTTATGCATGGAAAAGAGCCCAATTAACTAGAAATGAATCTCAACAAAGCTGACGACTGGACGAGTTGGTACTGATTCAGGCTAAAACCAGACAGAAGACACAACACACGAGAAGAGATTAGCACAAGACAAGGAACAGGACAAGGCTGGAATACTGCCTATTTATGAGAACTGAAAGTTACGTTTGGAAAAGAACCGAATGATCTAGAAAAGAATGACAAGGCTGACGACTAGGCGAGTTAGTACTCTCTTATCTTAAAACCAGCCAGAAGAGACAATACAAGGACAGAATTAGAGCAGGACAAGGGTGGAATACTGCCGAGTTATGAGCGTTGAAAGTTAAGCAAGGAAAAGAGCTTAATGAACTAGAAAGAATCTCAACAAAGCTGGCGACTGGATGAACTGGTACTGATTTATGTTAAAGCCAGACAGAAGACACAACACACGAGAAGAGATTAGCACAGGACAAGGCACAGGAAAAGGCTTGAATACTGCGGAGTTATGAGCGTTCAATGTATACGTGGAAAAGAACCCAATGGACTAGAAAAGAATGGCAACAAGGCTGACGTTTTGGCGAGTTTGTACTCACTTATCTTAAAACCAGCCATAAAAGAATACAGGAGAAGAGATGAGAACAGGACAAGGCTGAAATACTGACGAGTTATGAGCGTTAAAAGTTACGCGTTTAAAGTGCCCAATGAACTAGAAATAGATGCCAACCAGGCTGACGACTGGGCGTGTTTGCACTGAATTATTTTAAAAGGAGCTGGAAGACACAACACAGTAGAAGAAAATAGCTCAGGACAACGCTGTAATACTGCCGAGTTGTGAGCGCTGAAAGTTACGCGTGGAAAAGAACCCAATGAGCTAAAAATGATTGGCAACGAGGCTGATGACTGGGCGATTTGGTACTGATTCATCTTAAAACCACCCGGAAGTCCCGCACAGGAGAAGAGATTAGCCCACGAGAACACACAGGCTAAGGATGGAATACTGCCGAATTATGAGCGTTGAATGTCACACGTGGAAAAGGGAACAACGAACTAGAAATGAATGACAAGGCCGACGACTGGGCGAGTTGGTACTGATTCATCTTAAAACCAGCCAGAAGACACAACACTGGATAAGAGATTAGCACAGGACAAGGGACAGGACAAGGCTGAAATACTGCCTAGTTATTAGCGTTGAAATTTGCGCGTGTAAAAGAGCCCAATGCACTAGAAATGATTGGCAACGAGGCTGATGACTGGGCGAGTTTGTACTGATTCATCTTAAAACCAGACAGAACACACAACACAGACAATAGCACAGGAAAAGGCTGGAATACATCCGAGCTTTGAGCGTTGAAAGTTTCACGTGGAGAAGAGCCCAATGAACTAGAAATGAATGGCAACAAGGCCGACGATTGGGCGAGTTGGTACTGATTCATCTTAAAACCAGCCAGAAGACACATCACAGGAGAAGATGTTAGCACAGGACAAAAGGCAGGACAAGGCTGGAATACTCCCGAGTTATGAGCGTTGAAAGTTACGCTTGGAAAAGTGCCCAATGACGTAGAAATGATTGTCAACGAGGCTGATGACTGGGCGTGTTGGTACTGATTCATCTTAAAACTAGATAAAAGACAAAACGCAGTACAAAATAGCACAGGACAAGGCTAGAATACTACCGAGCTTTGAGCGTTGACCCAAACGTGGAAGAGCTCAATGAACTAGAAATGAATGCCAACTAGGCTGATGACTGGGCGAGTTGGTACTGATTCATCTGAAAACCACCCAGAAGACAAAACACAGAAGATATTAGCACAAGACAAGGAACAGGACAAGGGAGGAATACTGCCAATCTATGAGAACTGAAAGTTACGCGTGGAAAAGAGCCCAATGAACTAGAAATGAACGGCGACGAGTCTGACTACAGCGCGAGTTGGTGCTGACTCATCTTAAAACCAGCCAGAAGACACAACACAGGACAAGGCACAGGACAAGGTAAAGGACAAGGCTGAAATACTGCTGAGTTATGACCGTTGAAGGTTACGCATGGAAAAGAGCCCGATTAACTAGAAATGAATCTCAACAAAGCTGATGACTGGACGAGTTGGTACTGATTCAGGTTAAATCCAGACAGAAGACACAACACACGAGAAGAGATTAGCACAAGACAAGGAACAGGACAAGGCTGGAATACTGCCGACTAATGAGAACTGAAAGTTACGTGTGGAAAAGAACCGAATGATCTAGAAAAGAATGACAGCAAGGCTGACGTCTAGGCGAGTTGGTACTTACCTATATTAAAACCAGCCAGAAGACACAACACACGAGAAGAGATTAGCACAGGACAAAGCTGTAATACTGCCGAGTTATGAGCGGTGAAAGTTACGCGCGGAAAGAACCCAATGAGCTAAAAATGATTGGCAACGAGGCTGATGACTGGGCGAGTTGGTACTGATTCATCTTAAAACCACCCAGAAGTCAAACACAGGAGAAGAGATTAGCACAGGAGAACACAAAGTCTAAGGCTGGAATACTGCCGAGTTATGAGCGTTCAATGTCACACGTGGAAAAGTGCCCAATGAACTAGAAAAGAAAGGCAACAAGGCTGACGAATGGGCGAGTTGGTACTGATTCACCTTAAAAGCAGCCAGAAGACAACACAGGAGAAGAGATTAGCACAAGACAAGGAACAGGAGAAGGCTAGTATTCTGTCGAGTTATGAGCATTGAAAGTAACACGTGGAAAAGAACCCAAAGAAATAAAATTGAATGGCAGCAAAGCTGACGACCGGACGAGTTGGTACTGATTTATCTTAAAACCAGCCAGAAGACACATAACAGGAGATGTTAGCACAGGACAAGGGGCAGGACAAGGCTTGAATACTACCGAGGTGTGAGCGTTGAAAGTTATGCTTGGAAAAGAGCCCAATGAACTAGAAATGATTGTCAACGAGGCTGATGATTTCGCGAGTTGGTACTGATTCATCTTAAAACCAGAGAGAAGACAAAATGACAGGAGAAAAGAATAGCACAGGACAAGGCTGGAATACAGCCGAGTTATGAGCGGTGAATGTTACGCGTGGAAAGAACCCAATGAGCTAAAAATGATTGGCAACGAGGCTGATGACTGAGCGAGTTGGTACTGATTCATTTTAAAACCACCCAGAAGTCACACACAGGAGAAGAGATTAGCACAGGAGAACACACAGGATAACGCTGGAGTACTGTCGAGTTATGAGTGTTGAATGTCGCACGGGGAAAAGAGAACAACCAACTAGAAATGAATGACAATACGGCTGACGACTGGGCGAGTTGGCACAGTTAGAGCTTAAAACCTGCCAGAAGACACAAAACGGGATAAGAGATTAGCACAGGACAAGGGACAGGACAAGACTGGAATACTGCCGAGTTATAAGCGTTGAAAGTCGCAGGTGGAAAAGAGCCCAATAAACCAGAAATGAATGGCAACAAGGTTGACGACTGGGAGAGTTGGTACTGAATCGTCCTAAACGTAGCCAGAAGATCAACACTGGAGAAGAGATTAGCACAGGTAAAAGCACAGGACGAGGCTGTAATACTGCCGGGTTTTGTGCATTGAGTTACACATGGAAAAGAGCCCAATGAACTAGTAAAGCATGGCAACAAGGCTGACGACGGGGCGGGTTGGTACTGATCCACCTTAAAACCAGCCAGAAGACAACACTTTAGAAGAGAGTAGCACAAGACAAGGAACAGGACAAGGCTTGTATGCTGTCGAGTTATGAGCGTTGAAAGTTACACGTGGAAA
>JARKHS020014033.1:0-10969 GCA_030143305.2 Amblyomma americanum | reverse complement strand
CAGCGTGTTACGGCATGGAAGTGCCGTGCTGTACATTTAAATAAACTCGATATGCGTGCATTCAGATATCTCAGTTGTAGTGTCATGTCTCGCGCGGACGGGCATACCCGGCATAATCTGCTGATTCATGGTCCTATCCCTGTCACGGCATTGCAGTGTCGTGATATACTTCAAATAACTCGATAGGCGCGCATTCAGGCATCTCGGTTGTAGCGTGATGTCTCGAGCGGTCGGCTACACTTGCCGTAATCTCCGGATGCGTAGCCCTAGCAAGCGTGTTACGGCGTGATAGTGCCGTAGTATACTTGAAATAAACTCGATATGCCCGCATTCACGCAACTCGGTTGTAGTGTGATGTCTCGCGCGGACGAGTACGCCTGGCGTATTCTGCCGATGCATGGCCCTAGTGAGCGTGTTACTTCATCGCAGAGACATGCTACACTTGAAATAAACTAGATATGCGCGCATTCAGGCAACTCAGCTGTACTATGATGTCTCGCGTGGACGGGTACGCCTGGCGTAATCAGTAAGTCAGTCAGTTTTTATTCGCAGGAAAATCATCCTGCGGGTGGCAAAAACTAAATTCATGGTTGCCTGACAAGGTCTCTGCCCCCGTAACAAAAGGAGCAACCAACAGCAGTAAAGCACAGAGCTGGTACAAAAAAGAGAAGCATTGTTAAAGATATTACAAGCCTAAATCCTATACATCATGGCTGCACTTAAGCACTATGGAAAGTTTAATAACATTGAAAGTTCCCTCAAATATCGCAAAAACACGTACAACGAAGTCAACATTTGAAAACTAACTTTACATTTATCATTATTACTTAACAATCTCAACAGAAAACAAAATTGGCCGCCGTTCACTTTTGAACCTTTTTCTGGGTAGGCAGAAATCTAAAACAAAAGCAGAGGGATTTAACATCTCTATTACCTGGAATTCCATATCTTGCTTTCCATAATTTGTTCTGACTTTTTTACTCCTGCGTTCGGGGTTACGGATACCACATTGATCCAGAACAGGTGTGTAAACACTGTGGAGTTTTTTATATATATTCGCTGTCCCAGCATCCATAAATCTCCCGATGCATGGCCCTAGCGATCGTTTTGCGCCATGGCAGTGCCGTGCTACACTTGAAATAACTCGATATGCGCGCATTCAGGCAACACAGTTGGCGTGAGATGTCTCTTGCGGACGGGTAAGCCTGGCGTAATCTTCTGGTGCGTGGCCCTAGCGAACGAGTTGCGCCATGGCAGTGCCATGCTACACTTGAAATAACTCGATATGCGCGCATTGAGGCAACACAGTTGGCGTGAGACGTCTCGTGCGGACGGGTACGCCTTGCGTAATCTGCCTATGCATGGCCCTAGCAAGCGTGTTACGGCTGTGATAGTGCCGTGCTATATTTGAAATAAACTCTATAAGGGCGCATTCACGCAATTCACCTGTAGTGTGATGTCTCGCGCGGACGAGTACGCCTGGCACAATCTGCCGATGCATAGCCCTAGTGAGCGTGTTAAGGCGTGATACTGCCGTGTTATATTTGTAATAAATTCGATATGCTCGGATTCACGCATCTCAGATGGCGTGGATTGTCTCGCGCGGACGGGTACGCCTGGCGTAATCTGCCGTCGCCTGGCCCTAGCGAGCGTGATACGCCATGGCAGTGCCGTGCAACACTTGAAAAAAACAGGATATGCGTTCATTCGTGAAAATCAATTGGCGTCAGATGTCTCGCGCGGACGGGTAAGCCTGGCGTAATCTGCCGATGCATGGCCCTAGTTAGCGTGTTACGGCATAGCACTGCCATGTTATACATGAAATGAACTCTATATTCGCATTCACGCATCTCAGTTGGCGTGAGATGTCTCGCGCGGACGGCTACGCCTGGCGTAATCTGCCGATGCATGGCCCTAGAGAGCGTATTACGGCTTGGCAGTGCAGTGCTATATTTCAAATATTCTCGATATGCGCACATTCAGGCATCTCAGTTCTATCGTGATGTCTCGCACGGACCGCTACGCTTGGCGTAATCTGCCGATGCGTAGCCCTAGCAAGCGTTTCATGGCGTGACAGTGCCGTGCTATACTTGAAATAAACTCGATATGCGCGCATTCACGACACTCAGTTGGCGTGAGATATCTCGCGCGCACGGATACGCCTTGCGTAATCTGCCGATGCATGGCCCTAGCGAGCGTATTACGGCATGGCAGTGCAGTGCTATATTTCAAATATTCTCGATATGCGCACATTCAGGCATCTCAGTTCTATCGTGATGTCTCGCACGGACCGCTACGCTTCGCGTAATCTGCCGATGCGTAGCCATAGCATGCGTGTCATGGCGTGACAGTGCCGTGCCATACTTGAAATAAACTAGATATACGCGCATTCACGCATCCCAGTTGGCGTGTGATGTCTCGCGCGGACGGGTACTCCTGGCCTAATCTGCCGACGCATATCCCTAGCGAGCGTTTTACGGCATTGCAATGAAGTGACATACGTGAAATATGCTCGATATGCGCGCATTGACGCATCTCAGCTGGCGTGTGATGTCTCGCGCGGATGGGTACGCCTGGCCTAATCTTCCGATGCATGGCCCTAGCGAGCGTGTTACGGCATTGCAGTGTCGTGCCATACTTGAAATAAACTCGATATGCGCGCATTCACGAACCTCAGTTAGTTGGCGTGTGATGTCTCGCACGCACTGGTACGCCTGGCGTAGTCTCCCGATGCATCGCCCTAGCGGGCGTGTTACAGCATGGCAGTGCCGTGCCATACTTGAAATAAACTCGATATGCGCTTTCACGCAACTCACTTGGCGTGTGATGTCTCGCGCCGACTGGTACGCCTGGCGTAACCTGCCGATGCATCGCCCTAGCGAGCGTGTTACGGCATGGCAGTGCCGTGCCATACTTGAAATAAACTCCATATGCTCGCATTCACGGATCTCAGTTGGCGTGTGATGTCTCGCACGGACGGGTACGCCTGGCGTAATCTGCCGATGCATGGCCCTAGACAGCTTGATACGGTATGGCAGTGCAGTGCTATACTTCAAATAAGCTCGATATTCGCGCATTCGGGCATCTCGGTTGTAGTGTGATGTCTCGCGCAGACGGCTATGCCTGGCCTAATTTGCCGATGCCTGGCATTACCGAGCGTGTTACGCCATGGCAGTGCCGTGCAACACATGAAATAAACACTATATGCGCTCATTCGTGCAACACAATTGGCGTCAGATGTCTCTCGCGGACGGGTAAGCCTGGCGAAATCTGCCGATGCATGGCCCTAGTTAGCTTGTTACGGCATAGCAGTGCCATGCTATACATGAAATAAACTAGGTATGCGCGCATTCACGCATCTCAGTTGGCGTGAGATGTCTCGCGCGGACTGCTACGCCTGCCGTAAACTGCCGATGCATGGCCCTACACAGCGTGTTACGGCATTGCAGTGCGGTGCTATACTTCAAATATTCTCCATATGCGCACATTCAGGCATCTCAGTTGTAGCGTGATGTTTCGCGCGGACGGCTACGCTTGCCGTAATCTGCCGATGCGTGGCCCTAGCAAGCGTGGTACGGCCTGATAGTGCCGTACTATACTTGAAATAAGCTCGACATGCGCGCATTCACGCAGCTCAGCTGGCCTGAGATGTCTGGCACGTACGGATACGCCTGGCGTAGTCTGGCGATGCATGGCCCTAGCGAGCGTGTTGCGCCATGGCAGTGCCGTGCCATACTTGAAATAAACTCGATATGCGCGCATTCACGCATCTCAGTTGGTGTGTGATGTCTCGCGCTGACGCGTACGCCTGGCGTAATCTCGCGACGCATGGCCCTAGCGAGCGTGTTACGGCATGGCAGTGCCGTGCCATACTTGAAGTAAGCTAGATATGCGCTTTCACGCAGCTCAGTTGTAGTGTGATGTCTCGCGCGGACGGGTACGCCTGGCATAATCTGCTGATGCATGGCCCCAGCAAGCGTGTTACGGCATGGAAGTGCCGTGCTGTACATTTAAATAAACTCGATAGGCGCGCATTCAGGCATCTTATTTCTAGTGTCATGTCTCGCGCGGATGGGTACGCCTGACTTAAACTGCCGATGCATGGCCCTAGTTAGCGTGTTACGGCATAGCAGTGCATTGCTATTCATGAAATAAACTCGATATGCGCGCACTCACGCAACTCAGTTGTACTGTGATGTTTCGCGCGGACGAGTACGCCTGGCGTAATCTGCCGATGCGTGGCCCTAGTGAGCGTGTTACATCATGGCAGTGCCGTGTTATACTTGAAATAAATTCGATATGCTCGCATTCACACATCTCAGCTGGAGTGGATTGTCCCGCGCGGACGGGTACTCCTTGCGTAATCTGCTGACGCCTGGCCCTAACGAGCGTGTTACGGCATCGCAGAGACATGCTACACTTGAAATAAACGAGATATGCGCGCATTCAGGCAACTCAGCTGTACTATGATGTCTCGCGTGGACGGGTACGCCTGGCGTAATCAGTCAGTCAGTCAGTTTTTATTTGCAGGAAAATCACATCATCCTGCGGGTGGCAGGAACTAAATGCATGGTTGCCTGACAAGGTCTCTCCCCCGTAACAAAAGGAGTGTGACGATTCGTGCACATGCACCGGTGCCACGGCGAGCCGGTCAGTGACTTTTCCTGGAGACGGTTGGCCGCGCCGTCCTGACGTCTGGTCGCAGCGGAGAGACATGACCATATTTGGTTGTGGCGGAGAAACATGACCATATATGGTAACCGTCGACGGCCCTGTCGAACGACGCTTGAGTGTCCCCGTCATTATGCACCCCTCGAGAGCCACGGGGGAGTGGACAAAGGCGCGGCCACGGCTGAAGAAAGAGGCAAAGGCTTTAAAAGCGGAAGCCGACGGGAGGAAGGGGGAGAGCGACCAGGGCGAGTGGACGAGAGGGCCGGAGACGGAGCAAGGCAGAAGACTGGGGCTGCGCATTGACCTGAGCCCGGGGTCTAGCCGTCGCTAACGTTCGACCTTCGCCAACGCGCCTCCACGCCTGGCAGCTCATCCAACGACCAGCCGAGAACGAGGGCAGCACAGCCACGAGGAACTCCCAGCCCGGCCGCTGCAGACAACCAGCCATTCATCGAGCCCGTGCCACACCACGCTGACTCAGCCCCGGCAAAGACGAGCCCAGCTTCTGTCCCGTAAACGGCATCGAGCCAGATGCTTTAATTAAATCACTTCAAAATCATTTTGGAGTCTGTGCATCAATCTCCTCATGCCCAGTGTGGACCCAGGGCCATTTTAAGAAACTGGTTCATCACAGGAGCAACCAACAGCAGTAAAGCAGAGAGCTGGTACAAAAAAGAGAAGCATCGTTACAGATAATAAAAGCATACATCCTATACATCATGGCTGCACTTAAGCACTATAGTAAGTTTTTTTACTACATCGAAGATTCGCTCAAATATCGCAAACACACGTACAACGAAGTCAACATTTGAAAACCAAATTTACATTTATCATTATTACTTAACAATCTCAACAGAAAACAAAACTGGCCGCCGTTCACGTTTGAACATTTTTGTGGGCAGGCAAAAATCTAAAATAAAAGCAGAGTTATTTAACATGTCTATTACCTGGAATTGCACATCTTGCTTTCCATAATTTGTTCTGAATTTTTTGCTGCTGCGTTTGGGGTTACGGATATCGCATTGATCCAGGACAGGTGTATAAACACTGTGGAGTTTTTATATATATATATGCGCTGTCCCAGTATCCATATATCTCCCGATGCATGGCCCTAGCGAGCGTTTTGCGCCATGGCAGTGCCGTGCTACCATTGAAATAACTCGATATGCGCGCATTCACGCATCTCAGTTGGCGTGTGATGTCTCGCACGGACGGGTACGCCTGGCGTAATCTGCCGATGTTTCGCCCTAGCGAGGGTGTTACGGCATGGCAGTGCCGTTCAATACTTAAATAAACTCGATATGCGCGCTTTTACGCATCTCAGTTGGCGTGTGATGTCTCGCGCGGACGGGTACGCCTGGCCTTATCATCCGATGCAAGGCCCTAGCGAGCATGTTACGGCATTGCAGTGCCGTGCCATACTTGAAATAAACTCGATATGCGCGCATTCACGCATCTCGGTTGGCGTAAGATGTGTCGCGCGGACGGGTACGCCTGAACTAACCTCCCGATGCATCCCCCTAGCGAGTGTGTTACGGCATGGCAGGGCCGTGCAATACTTAAAGTAAACTCGTTATGCGCTTTCACGCAACTCAGTTGTAGTGTGATATCTCGGCCGGACGGGTACGCCTCGCGTAATCTACCGATCAATGGCTTCAGAGAGCATTATAGCATGTCTGTGCCGTGCCATTCTTGAAATATACTCGATGTGCGCGCATTCACGCACCTCAGTTGGCGTGTGATGTCTCGCGAGGACTGAAACGCCTGTCGTAACGTGCCTATGCATGGCCCTAGCGAGCGTGTTATGGCGTTGCAGTGCCGTGGCATACATGAAATAAACTCGGTATGCGCGTATTCACGCATATCACTTGGCGTGGGTTGTCTCGCGCGGACGGGTACGCCTGGCGTAATCTGCCGATGCATGGCCCCAGCAAGCGTGTTACGGCATTGAAGTGCCGTGCTATACATTTAAATAAACTCGATATGCGCGCTTTCAGGCATCTCAGTTGTAGTGTCATGTCTCGCGCGGACAGGTAAGCCTGGCGTAATCTGCCAATGCATGGCCCTAGTTAGCGTGTTACGGCATAGCAGTGCCATGCTATGCATGAAATAAACTCGATATTCGCATTCACGCATCTCAGTTGGCGTGAGATGTCTTGCGCGGACTGCTACGCCTGACGTAAACTGCCGATGCATAGCCCTAGAGAGCGTGTTACGGCATGGCAGTACCGTGCCATACTTGAAATAAACTCGATATGCGCGCATTCACGCATCTCGGTTGGCGTGTGATGTCTCGCGCGGACGGGTACGCCTGACGTAATCTCCCGATGCATCGCCCTAGCGAGCGTGTTACGGCATGGCAGTGCCGTGCCATACTTGAAGTAAACTCGATAAGCGCTTTCACGCGACTCAGTCTTTTTTTTTATTCGAGAAGTGTGCCTTGAGGCATAAGTTGAAAAAGGAAAGGGGGGAAGGAATGCACGGGATTGAAAGTTAAAAGAAGGAGTGAAGTATCGTTGCGCTGAGGTAGTCGCACAGGTTGTTAATGAAACGGTTGTCCATTTTCCACTTCACGAAGTCACTTTCGCGGTTCCACCGCAGGCCCACCTCCCTGAGGAGCCATTTTCTGATAGCAGCCGTCGCTGGGCACGTCCAGAACAAGTGCCGCACATCACATATGTCCGGTGCAGCGCTACAGTGGGGGCACCTGTCAGGTAGTGGCCGATCTTTGGCACGCCACCGATGACGGACAGATGGTGTCAGAGCCGCCCCTACCCGAATCCGGCGCACGGATACCTCCTCCTGCCGAGTAAGACTACGGGGGAGAGGGTGCGAACACGGAGGAATTAGAGCGCGTGTTCGCTGGCGCAGAACTTCGGAATCGGAAACGTGGGACAGGAACGGATCTGGGGGAAGAGGGGAAGGTGGCGGATCGTCTAATATATGAAGATGAGTCATAGCATCCGCTTGAATGTTATGTGGATCCTGGGCATGGCCTCGAATCCAGTGTATGCGCACAGGACATGGATACTTTGCGCAGAGCAC
The DNA here is from genome assembly GCA_030143305.2 of Amblyomma americanum. NCBI lineage: Eukaryota > Metazoa > Arthropoda > Arachnida > Ixodida > Ixodidae > Amblyomma > Amblyomma americanum. The sequence goes on along the minus strand of JARKHS020014033.1, from coordinate 3,253 downwards.
ATGAATAGATTGTGAAATCTGGAACGTTCGTCGAACAGCCTTCAGCTGTTTAAGGGCGGCGCGGGAGTCGGTGTAAATGTGAACTGTATTGAATGTTGGAACGAGCGGAAAGGAAGCAATGGCATTGTAAATGGCTTGAAGTTCCAATGCCAGGGGAGTGCACGCATCCGCAGTATACGTCGCGCGAGAGTTGAGATGCGGATGAGATGGACTATACACAGCAGTAACTCCCCTCTCTGCAGAATGAGATGCATCTGTGTATAATATGCACCCTTCAGGCAGATACGCTGCTGATACCGACGGGGAAACAGTGGGGCGATTGTCAGCGAGCTGGCAATAGGACCACGGTGGAAGTGTCTTTAAACGATGAAGTTTGAGAGACCGTTTTCGAGCTCTATTTGCCACCCGTTGGTCGATGATTTCACTGAGTGTATTAAGTTGGGCGAACTCCTGTAGCACGTGTCTTGGTGTTAAACGAGGCAGATATGTTATGACGCGCATAGCCTCGCGATTGATAGCTTCAAGGGAGTCCCACTGTTTGCGGGTGAGACGTTGAAATTGAGCCTGATATACTATCCGTGGATGAAGGGTAGAGCGCACAAGCTGGCGGGCCGTATGAGCACGTGCGCCACCAGAGCGCATAGCTATGCGACGAATCAGACCAAGAGTAGCGTGAGCCGATTTACGGGTGGCTGTCAGCCACGGGGTGCCAGTCCCAGATGTATGGAGGAGAAGACCAAGAATACGAACAGTGTCTACCTGAGGAATCAGAGAATTATGTACCGTAAAATTTAAAGGGGGAGCTTTCCGTAAGGCGGCTTTATTTCCAATTCGAATGAAACATGATTTAGTAGGAGAGAGTGTTAGACCCAGAGGTGGGAGGCGAGATGTCAATACATCCAGCGCGTGTTGAAGGACCGACTGATGAATAGACGCATCTGGATGACAGCACCACAAGGTGATATCATCGGCATATGCAAGCACGCGGATAGAAGGAATGGTCTCTAGGGCTCGAACAAGAGGAATTAAAGCCACATTAAATAATGTGGGGGCGAGAACGGAGCCCTGCGGCACTCCTCTATTGGAAGTGAAATTACCAAAGGGCTTTCCGTGGACACGCACGCTGAAGGTTCGATTTGCTAAAAAGGCGCGAATGGAGAGGAGGAACCGGTGAGGGAGACCAAAAGTTTGAAGGGAGGCAAGAATGGCAGAGTGAAGGATGTTATCATATGCCTTTGTTATGTCTGTAGCGATTACGGTTCGTACAAGGTGACTCTGTGGAGAGTGGTCAAGCACGTCAGCAGCCAAAGTAGCAAGGCCGTCCTCCGTTCCAATTTGTGGGCGGAAACCAATTTGGGAATCTGGGTAACAATCATGGGATTCCAGCCACCATGATAAGCGTGCGGCTAGAATGTTTTCATAAAGCTTGCAGATGGTAGGGGTAAGGGAAATTGGACGAAGGGCCGAGAGAGATACTGGAGGCTGACCTGACTTGGGTATTGGAACCACAATAGAATGCTTCCAGTCTCCCGGCATGACGCCAGAAAGCCACACTTCGTTAAAAGTATCAAGTAGGGTTTCCAAAGCCCTCCCTTCCAAGTTACGGAAGAAGGAGTTAGGTATGCCGTCGTGCCCGGGAGTAGTGGTAGTTTTTAAACGGTCAATGGAGGCCAGCAGCTCTGCCATGGTGAGGTCAGAAGTAATCCCATCGGGGGCCTCTGTTACCGATAAGTCAGGTGGAGACGTAGCGGTGCAGTCATGATTTGGAAAAAATTGACGGGCCGCTTGTTGTGCAAATGTGTCCTCATCCACATTTAGCGCGAGGCGAATGCTCTGTGTAATCTGCAACCTGAGAAGGGCACTCCATGGCGTGAAACACTCTCCAAAGATGTCGATTGCCCTGCGTAGAGGACAGGCGGGCACACCATGCAGCAGAGCGTTGCCTGCCTAGCCGCTTTGCATAGCGCCGCGCCCGTGCGGTAGCGCGGTGAGGAGTAGGAAGAGCCGAAGGGTCATCCTACGCAACTCAGTTGTAGTGTGATGTCTCGGGCGGACGGGTACGCCTCGCGTAATCTACCGATGCATGGCCCTAGAGAGCATAATACGGCATGGCTGTGCCGTGCCATACTTGAAATATACTCGATATGCGCGCATTCACGCACCTCAGATGGCGTGTGATGTCTCGCGCGGACTGGTACGCTTGGCGTAATCTGCCTATGCATGGCCCTAGCGAGCGTGTTACGGCGTTGCAGTGCCGTGCCATAATTTAAATAAACTCGATATGCGCGCATTCACACATCTCAGTTGGCGTGGGTTGTCTCGCCCGGACGGGTACGCCTGGCTTAATCTGCCGATGCAAGACCCCAGCAAGCTTGTTACGGCATGGAAATGCCGGGCTATACATTGAAATAAACACGATACGCGAACATTCAGGCATCTCACTTGTAGTGTCATGTCTCGCGCGGATGGGTACGCCTGGCTTAATCTCCCGATGAATGGACCTAGCGAGCGTGATACGGCATGGCAGTGCCGTGCTATACTTCAAATAAGCTCGATATGCGCGCATTCAGGCATCTCGGTTGTAGCGAGATGTCTCGCGCGGACGGCTACGCCTGGCCTACTTTGCCGATGCCTGGCCCTAGCGAGAGTGCTACGCCATGGCAGTGCTGTGCAACACTTGAAATAAACAGGATATGCGCTCATAAATTCAATTGGCGTCAGATGTCTCGCGCGGACGGGTAAGCCTGGCGTAATCTGCAGATGCATGGCACTAGTTAGCGTGTTACGGCATAGCAGTGCCACGCTATACATGAAACAAACTCGATATGCGCGCATTCACGCATCTCAGTTGGCGTGAGATGTCTCGCGCGGACTGCTACGCCTGCCGTAAACTGCCGATGCATGGCCCTACACAGCGTGTTACGGCATTGCAGTGCGGTGCTATACTTCAAATATTCTCCATATGCGCACATTCAGGCATCTCAGTTGTAGCGTGATGTCTCGCGCGGACGGCTACGCTTGCCGTAATCTGCCGATGCGTGGCCCTAGCAAGCGTGGTACGGCCTGATAGTGCCGTACTATACTTGAAATCAGCTCGACATGCGCGCATTCACGCAGCTCAGTTGGCCTGAGATGTATGGCGCGTACGGATACGCCTGGCGTAGTCTGGCGATGCATGGCCCTAGCGAGCGTGTTGCGCCATGGCAGTGCCGTGCCATACTTGAAATAAACTCGATATGCGCGCATTCACGCA